>JAGFZM010001177.1:5000-12062 GCA_017657215.1 Limnothrissa miodon
TTAGTCTGACTGGCCGATGTAGTCAGGGTGATAGGTATGCACCTGGGCTTGTGTGTGCATATGTGTTAGCGTGTGTGTGTGCGTGCGTGTGTGTGTGTAAAGCCCGATTTCCTGCCAGTTCTGGGGGAGATCCCTGATAGCATTGACACGCCAATGTTGAGTGGAGACAGACCTGTCCGCCTTTCAGCAAGGAGTTTTATCAAATCAAAGGGATTAAGCACACACACACAAAGAGAGAGAGAGAATGAGAGAGAGAGAGAGAGAGAGAGAGAATGAAAATGTATCGGTTCAGTCAGCTAATATGGAGTAGGAGACATTGTGTGTTTGTGTGTGACAGTATTAGCGCCCGAGCCCTTGTGTTAAGCGGAGGAAACTGTCATGGGTGTCAGCGCTGTTCTACATGTCAGGATTGATAGCAGTCTCCACAGGCCATTGATTCTGGGGGGGGCTGTGTGTACACCTCTGCTTTATAATGTCTGTCTGGCTGTGTGTGTGTGTGTGTGCGCATGTACACATGTGTAAGTGAGAGAAAGAAAGAGCTTTTCACTTTCCATGTGTCTCTATTATTGTGTCTTAGCCTTTCTGTGTGTGTGTGTGTTGAACGCGTGTTTAAGTGATAGAGAAAAAGCTTTTCACTTTTCTTATGTGTCTCCCATTGTCTCTTAGTGTGTGTGTGTGTGTGTGTGTGTGTGTACCACACTCTTTAGCACCACACAGCATCAAACCAAATGTATAAAACAGCGACCTATGCAATGCCATTACAAAACCTTCATTTCATTTCACTGTGTAGACTCTGAGCAGTATTTCACCTCTATGTGATCCACAGGTAGCACTTAGCAACAAGATGCTTTCTGACACACGCAGAGCTCCGGAATGTTCTCTCAATGCACTGCCTGCTGTAAATGGCCTTGTGCAAAGCAGAAGCACTGACAATGCTACAATGACACATCAGGGCCAAGAAGTGTCTCTCTCTCTCTCTCTCTCTGTGTGTATAGATTCTGTCTGTGTAAATCTGTGCATGTGTATCTGCATGTGGTGTGTGTATCTGTATAAGTGTGTGTGTGTGTGTGTGTGTGTGTCTGTAGTTTTAAATTTACGTTGGATCCAGCACACCAACGTGCAATAACTGAGAGAGAGGGAGATAATATATATCCGACACATCTGGTAGATATCTGTGTTTGTGTGTGTGTGTGTGTGTGTGTGAATTAGATGTGACAGAATTAAGGCAATACTGAACAAGAAAACATATCAATATAATAATATATTAGAGTCATCCGTCTTTCTCTATTTCTCTCCTCACACACACACAGACACATACACACACACACACACATGCTTGCCTGGGTACACACATGCACATGCACACACATGCCTCTCTGGTGCTCACATGCTATGCAAGTACACACACACATACACAAACACACACACGTAGGAAACAAATAATGAAGGAAAAAAAAAAAACAAGAAGAGATTTGCTGAGTCGTGTGTTTTGTGTACAAATATCTGACATCAAAGCTTGGCAAATAATCAACAAAAACAAAAATAGATGCCCTGCTCACACAGCAACAGCTGAGTCTTAATAAACAAACATTTATTAGCTGTAAACAAGCTAGTTTCCCTCCCGCACAACCTCAGACAAATACCTTATACACACAGGATGACAGAGGGCACTAATAATGAAGGGTTATTGAAACAACTGTGTGTGTGTGTGTGTGTGTTTGTGTGTGTATGAGCTTAACCTTGGGTTCACTCAGATGTGTGTGTTTGTGTGTGTGTCGATATGCATTCATATGTGGAAGTAGGAGAGTGTATACATCTACACACTGTAAGAAATATATCTGTAAAAAAACAGGGATCAACTGGCAGCAGAGTTTCCAGGAACTTCCTGTTATTCAACGGTGCACTGGTTTAATACAAACACAATGGGGCCAAAGCAGAACATTTGAATGAAAATTCCTATCTACTGCATAAAAACATTATGCATTAGCAAAGCATAATTAAACATTGAAGATAACATTATATAATCACATTTACACATAACACAGACATTTACACTAATCAATTTTTGGTAAGCATTTAAACCAACAGTCACTTAAAATCATTAATGAGAAAAATACACTTTATGAATTGATTCTGTCTTCTGGGCCTTTTTTCTGCATGAGAGAGAGAGAGAGAGAGAGAGAGAGAGAGAGAGAGAGAGAGAGAGGAAAAGCAAGATGGTTTAACCACCATTTATTGACTCATTCCTTGACCCATGAAATCATGACACACCTCATACAAACCAAACACAATACAAACATTCACAAATACATTCAGTTCAACCTCAATGCATCATACACTATATTGCCAAAAGTACTGGGTCACCTGCCTGGACCCCCATATGAAATTAGCAAAATCGTCACGTTTGGTGTGGATGATTCTGCATGGTCATAGCTGTCCCTCAAAGTTGATCAAAATTCTATTCGAGTTTTTGGCTGGGCTCTGTTTAGGCCTTCAGAAGACATATTTGTACTCAACATAGGCTCTTAATTTATTTTCTTTATTGAGACAAGTAGAAACACTCTCACAAAAAGCAATGAGCAGAAAACAAATTCCTTCAGGGTCTGAACAGTACACTGTTAGTCACGGCTGTAATATAAAGAGTTATTTCAGCCAGTATAATACTGTAATTCACCTTTATGGTAAATTACTGTACACTGTTAGTCACGGCTGTAATATAAACAGTTATTTACCAGATTTCAGCGAGTATAATACTGTAAATCACCTTCGTGGTAAATTACTGTAACTTGCATTGCATCACGTGACGTGAACACCAACAATATACAGTGCTGTGTTGTATTTAAAAAAAAAAAAGATGTATGATACTGTATTCTACATTTTTATAATGGCTGATTTTATAGCACGTTTTTTTTTAGAACTAAATAAATAACGTAGAACTAACAGCAGCATTGGTAGGCTACACTGTTTGGAGAAAGGACTCTCTCTGCCCCACATCTGTGAGACATGTGAGACCACCAGAGATTAAAGTCCTTCAAGGATGCAAGGAGGTGAGAAGGAGAACAAACAAATGGGAGATGTTGTTGTGTGAGAAATATTCCATATTAGTGCCGTTGTCATGTTGACGCTCACACATTAGTCAACTTACGTTGTTATGCTAACCACACACTATTCCTACTTATGTACCGGCATGTAACATTTGATCCTCCTACATGATTTAGTTCTTTTACATTTTTCCCATATGAAAGAAGTGGCCATTGTGGCTATTGGCAACATGGTAGAGGCTGTGTGTGGGTTGAAACTGAAAGGTCAACACCCCATCCACCACCACAGACAGGAAAGATGCCATGATGCCGCAACTCAGAACACGATGGAGGCAACCGGCTGCGTGAGGGAGGGAGGGAGAGAGAGAGAGAGACAGAAAGAGTGTAATTAGTATATATCTTTTTTACCACGATGAGTTTGCGATAGCCTCCAGAAAAAAAACGTATTACTAGGCGTGCATCAACTTTTTTTTATCCATTGTCAACTATAAACAATTACTTAGCACAGCAAAACAAAACACACACATGAATAAGTTGGCTAGATACTGTAGGCTACATGGCACTTTCTTTTTGAACACAAATGGTTTGGGGGGGGCGCAACACGAAAAGTTTTACAATGGCTGATGGTTTTTACAATTTTGCTCGCAATCCAGCATTAGAGCAAAAACAGCATGGGCCAACAGTGGTCAAAAAACAAATCAATGAACAAATAACGCAAATAGGTAAAATTATTGAGATTTTGACCCAACCCGCCCGCAACTCGCAATTTCCTCTTAAAAAACAGACCCGTGGACTAGTGTGTGTCGTACAACCACTTCTGCTAAGGCAAGCTAGCTAAGCTACTAACTAGCATGAACTTTCTAAGCTATCAACAACTGAAGGACTTACACCGCTTCAAATAATTAAATGCAAGCAATCAACACTGATCCATTTGTGCCTAATGGTTAATTTGACCACTGGTTTACTGAAGATCGGCTAACGTTTCGGGCAGAAGTGTTTATACACGTTAGCAGCTAAACACTCATCATTATTACCAACTCTGATGCTGAATTAAACTTTTTTAACAACTACACATACATTAAAATTACACCTGATTGCAATGTAGACACAGAGAGTTTGATCGACTATAAGTGGTAACGCGTGGTTTATGAATTAGGGCAATTAAGTGAGCTTCGTTTCAGCATGAAGAAATTGCGAGACTGTATACACGAACATTGTGCTTGTAAACCGTGTATTTAACTGTGAAAGATGACAGAATAAGCTCACCTAAATGTTTTGATGACTGTTGATGGCTTTCGTTGGTGTCGTAAACGATTGTGTCAGCACTCAGTAGACAGCTTCCCCAGAACGGTCATCAGCGATAACGGTCATCAGAGATAACAGGAAATACATGTATTCCGGAATAAACATTATGACTGTGTTAAAAAACAGGGTTGGAGCCTGGTTTAACACATTTGCCTTACCCATGACCGTATATTCATGTTTATTAAAACAAACCGTTGAATAATGTTGGCTTTCTGTAAATTTACAGAAACTTTTTACAGTGCAGGTGTACCCATGCACGAGTGTGTGTGTGTGTGTGTGTGTGTGTGACACCGGGGCTAAAAGCCTTCCAATTAAGTGTACTGCTCTACGGGCCGCACATCCCGCCGCCTGTTCCCTGGGTCACCATAGCAACTGTCAGGTGGATTTCTTAGTGGCTTCTGCTGGTAGTTAAAGCTCTTCAGTTTCTCAAAGCCGCACACACACACACACACACTCTCTCTCTCTCTCTCTCCTTCTCCCTCTCACACACACTTTTTTGGTGAAACTGACTTTTTCTCTTTGTGACTTTCAGTTAGTCTTGTTATCATTTTTCTCCACTGTCTTTGTCTCACTCTCATTACTCACACATTACTGAGGTTTCCTTTACACACACACACACACACACATACAGTAGATATATATATGGAGAGAGATGAAAAAAGAAATGAGAAATACACATTCTGCTTGCCACACACACACATGTGCCATACACACACAGTAGACAGAGAGAAAGACAGAAAGAGGGAGATGAAAAGAAAAAAATGCCAGCCAAACACACACACACACACACACTCACACACATTATCTATATTTAATGTGGGCAGTGGCGGATATGCTCTGTCACAGTTTCCTTGCCCCTTAATTAATGGCATTTTCCCTTTAATTGCCATTCTCTTCCCCTGCTCCTCTCCTCCTGTCTCTCCTTTATTCTCTTCTTCTTCTCTTCCTGTGTCCCCTTTTCTATTCTCTCGTTCCTCTACTCCCACTGTACCTCTTCCTCATCTCAACTCCCTCTCTGTCTACTCCCCCCCCCCCCTCTCTCTACTCTCTTTGTCACCATCCTTCCTTTTCTCTCTTTCTCTTCTCGCTGTTCTTCTCCTCCTCTCGCTCCCTCACACTCTCTTTATTCTTCCCCATCTCTCCATCCTTCTCTCAGTCTCTCCATCCATCACCCTTTCCCATCTCTCTATTCTCATCCCATCTCCTCTCTCTCTATCTTCCTCTTTCTCCCTCCTTTATCCATGTCTCTGTATTACACCCCTTTCCCATCTCCTAATTACACCATTCCACCATTTCCTAATAACTCTAAAGACTACAATAGATTCTACAGCCCCTAACTCTATTTGCTGCCACACTAGATGAATAGGTGGTTGTAGGTGGTTGAGTTTGCACCATTGCACAAAGTCCTCCACCAGGCTCCTGTACTCCTCCTCCTGAACATTCCTGAAACAAGCCACAATTGACCTAAGGCTAAGCCACGCCCCTTCCACTCACTCGGACAAACAATCAGCATTCGGTAACCGGCACTATGGCAGCTGTCACTGTGGCCGACATTTCTCAGGAGGCAATAGATGATTTTTGGAGTCAGAAAGATCAAATTTCATCTCAAAGTCACCAAAAAGGATCTAACTAATTCAATGGAGGGGTATGTTAATGACACTGTTGTTGAAACATTTGGTATAAATTAAAACTACAGCTCCAGGCAAAAGTGTACAGGTCACAGTGTAAACGTGAAAACCCGCAACTCGTTGCAATCACCATCCCTATCACCACTTTTCATGCACTGCAGGGTAAGAAGTTTGAGTTACTTTAAATGTATTCATTTATAATTACTTTCAATTTATCTTCTTCTTTACCA
Source organism: Limnothrissa miodon (assembly GCA_017657215.1). Lineage (NCBI taxonomy): Eukaryota > Metazoa > Chordata > Actinopteri > Clupeiformes > Clupeidae > Limnothrissa > Limnothrissa miodon. The sequence continues at coordinate 11,205 of JAGFZM010001177.1, forward strand.
AGACTAGCAACTAGCTCTCCTGGTGCTACAGTAGGCTACTAGTACTACATGAATCATTCAGCACATTGATAATTTATCTCAGTTATTTACAGATACGTTGATGAACCTAAGATCCAAAAATTAACGTTAGTATAACTAGAGCCCTTTGGACAACAGTTAACCATTATGTATGATTGATAAAAGTACAAAAACTAGCATAACTTTGCTAAAACCAGTCAATGAACTCCAATGTAAACAAAGTGGCATGATTAAGCTGACGTTTTCTTATTTTAAGCTAACGTTACGTTAGACATGTTAAAGATAATACGTTGTTGACTTAACTTAGAACAGACATCCACATCCTTGTTGATTTTCTCCACGTTTAACTGGTGGTGTGGTCTACCGCATAATTTTATCCAGAGCAGACACTTATCTCGGTTAAGATGTGGCTTTGGAAAGGGTAAAAAATAAATACCGTCGCCCAACCTCTTGGGGTATCTTGTGTCAGAGTTGCATGTACCCCATGCACACCGTTACACCATTTTAAACTTAAAATTCAAAGAAAAAATATTGAAAAACAAGCGAAAACTGACCACCTCCAATGCATTTGAATGGACGTGGAAGCCGAGAATGTCCGAGTGTATTGGGTTAGCTATGCGCACAGTGATTGGCTCATTGCGTTCGGGGGCGTGGTTTAGCCATAGGTCAATTGCAGTATGGTCTGAAAACTTCTGCATGTGGCATGACTCCGAGTTGTAGCAGAAGTCAGATTTGTACAGGGTGAACAGGACTGGAGAGAGCACTGTTCCCTGTGGAGCTCCGGTGCTACTGATGACCGTATCAGAGAGGCAGTCCTTCAGTCTGACGAACTGTGGCCGC
>JAGFZM010001181.1:0-10046 GCA_017657215.1 Limnothrissa miodon
TGTGGAGCTACGTGCACTGAATCCTGAGCAGCCATCAAGCCATCCAGCCAGGCAGAGAGGTTGGGAAGATGGTCCCCCATTTACTGAAGGGATGTGGCTACACCTCCATTACGGTACACAACAACAATACACACACACACATGTACACAAACAAACACACAAACATACAGACATGCCCAGACGCACACACACTCACACACCCCATGCATCCATGTCTACCTAGCCATACTGAATGGCTGGCGGTAGGGGAACAATGAGACGGCTGTCTCTCTTGTCCGTGGCGTTCGGGGATCGATGGGGGCAAGAAACACACACTACAGGTGTGGTGGTAAAATGTCACACAGCCCCGGCAGAAAATGCCTGGCATGATATTTGTGACGGGCATGACATGCATGGTAAAGAGGAGCCCTCGACTCCACTGAGACCAACAAAAAAAGGGAGGCGGCTGGCGCTCGCCGCAAAGAAATTCTGTGACCAAAAGCCCCCCCTGGTGTCTGGATTTGTAACTGCATGCGGCTAGGGATTCCCTTTTCCCATACAGTATCGCACATCCTCCTTTATGAATGATTTATTAATCAAATCACTGCCTGCCTGACTGCACAAACGCATTTGCACATACACAGACCTGGGTTGTTCTGATGGCAGTTATTTACATGGATATGGGGGAAAAACACAATGGCTCGAAGGTGCGGATAGGTACGCTGTCACTGTCAGACTGCAAATCAACAGCTCATTTTCACTCATATTATAGCCTGGCAATTCGCACATGAGATGTTAACAGTGCTGAAATTGTCAAACCTTCTGACATTGACTAGATGTGATGAAGATAGATAGATAGATAGATAGATAGATAGATAGATAGATAGCATCACAAATAGAGTAATGATGAGTAATGATTTTTGGTTGAGATAAATAACTGTATTTTATACACAAATAAAAAGATACAAAGGTATGCTTGAAATCAAAACAAAACAGTCAATTTATTTGCTATAACACAGTAAAACAGATTCTTGTGAATAAAGTATAAAATATATTCTAGAAAATAAGGCTTCAAAAAACACAACAGCTTGTTGGAACATGACAGCTTGTTCATACCTGACAGTATGGCTGAGTGCAGGTTGGCCAGGTCAGTGGTGACATGCATCATGTAGTGATGTGTCATGCCCAGTTGGTCAGTTTTACCCTGTCTAAATATGGAGTGCATTCAGTGATGGTCATTGACAGCATATTATCAGCCTGTAATTGCAGTCATGAACCAACATACTAAGACTGCATTCATTGTTTTTTACACCACTGACACAATCCTGGACAGGTTGGTTTTGAGTACTCTCTTAAGAGGGATAGGTGCAATTGGCTCTTCTCCTCACTGGGATACATGGGGTTAATTTCCCCAGTGGCTTTGCAGATTGGCACTGCCAGCTGAGATCTGAGCAATGCCCATTGGCAGCAGTTTAGCCAACCGAGTTTCAATTAAATGTGTCCAGATTGAATGAACTCTGCAAATTTGTGGTTGGGAAATGCAAAGGCAGCAGATGCAACATTGAACAGAAGCAAATCAGTTTACTCAGAACACATTAAGGCGGAGTAATTTACACAGCAAGTTGACAGCAAGCAATATCAACAATCTTTTCAATATCCAAAACTAGATATCTTCCAACATGGACTGGATTTTAAAACTGATTATTGTTATAGTGCAATATTAGCACAGTACATACAACATAAGACTGTATTTGCCATACTTTTTAGAGGAATATAAGGTCTTAAACAGTCTGCAATCTGAAATATAGGTCTTGAATTGGAGTTGTGAATTATCATGGCCGATGTAGCTGTGTAGTGCATTTTTTGTGTGGAAAAATGCCATTTGCTTGAAGTGTGTCTGCTGTTTTAGGGATAGTGAACATTTTTGTCACTTGAAGTTGTAGTCAATAACACCAAGCTGTAGTCAATAACACCAAGAATGTATATCTTATGAACCTAGAATCCACACATTTAATTTTGTATTTCACAAACCAGTGTATCTCTTTTTTTTTGCAAGTGGTTGAAACCTGCAGAATCCATGTGTTATTACATCAATTAAACTCGGATGGTTTAACATCCTCAGACCTCTAGATAGAACCTCCTATAAAATCACTCAGATGTTTCAGCCAAGTGAGTGGGAGGGAAAGCCATTACTTAGCAGTCCATGTAATTAGTGACTTTATTTCCCTTACACACACATGGGATCATTTGATGTCACAGAGAGAATTTATTTGCCTTAATGGTCAGTGTGTGTGTGTGTGTGTGTGTGTGTGTGTGTGTGTAGATGCATGTGATGCCAGTCATTAAAAAACAGTGTCCCATCTGAGAGGAAGAGACAGTCCAGTCATCAGAGCCTAAACAGCCCAAAACACAAACCCACTTGCACACAAATACACACAAATACACACTGACAGATAAAAAGAGAGGGAGAGAGAGAGGGGGAGAGGTCTCAAGCCATTTCCAGTAAAAAAAAAAAAAGATGCATGTGATTCAGCATCCTTGGCTGTTTCATTGGCCTAATACATCAGAGAGATTCACGCTCACACTGCGGCAGAACAGCCCAAACAACTAAAGCACCACAGACACAAGTCTGGCAGGGCCAGCCATCACCGGCTATCTGCCCTCTCACAGACCTTAGTGAAAACTTTCCAAACCGCCTGCCTTCTGTTGTTTTTGTTGTTACTGTGTGTGTGTGTGTGTGTGTGTGCGTGTGTATGTGTGTGTGTGCGTGTGAGCGTGTGTGTATATTTGTGTGTTTGTGTGTGTGTGACTGTGTGTTCCCCTGCCTGTAATAGTATGTAGCCTAATAGTTTATTCAACCATAGCCCTGACTTTCAAACTCACTGTCAGTAGACCACTTTCTGTTTTGTATTTCTTAGCCACGTTCAGTATTGCCTGCCAGTTTGATGTTTGGTCTATGGTCTATGTATCAATTTTTCTTGCGCTCTTATCAGCAGCACTTGAAAAAGCAGGGCTATTAGTTGAAGCTACTCCATATACCCTTGTAAGAATTACTGTACTGAAGGACTAATACGTTTTGATTTTGAGCTGGACTCATCATTAAAACAATGCTTCCTTATGTCCCCAGCCCCTTCCCCTACCATACACACCTAAGAAAAGAATCGGCTGAGAAACAGATGGTAATTTTACTACATGTCTGACACCTTGCATTTATTATAGGTGCCAATACAAATGCCTGAATTCTTGATTTGGAGTAGATTGACTGAGTAGATTGATTAAATGGATAGCCAAGAAAGTTGACTACCGTGTCAAATGATGAACTCAGTTTGTACAATTCCATATATTCTGCTTCTAGCCCGTGTCTGTTTCTTAGACACTGATGCATTTTACTGCTTGTTGCCACTAGAGGGGGTTAGATGACAAATTATGCCTCTGCCAGGACTACAGTAAAGAACACTCACAGAACACCCATTGCCTCTTTCTCTACCTCTCCCATCTACATCTGCCTTCATATCTACCTCTTAACTCTGCATTTACAGCTTAAACATTTTCCACCTCAGTGAACAGAAATATCACAAATTGTCCAACATTTATCCCCCCGCTCAGCAGCTGTCCCATTCATCTAGTGATGGATTTAATTAAAGTGACAAGCGGATGGCGATGCCTGCAATCATTTCATATTCATGAAACTGGATCCATTAGATACATTTTGTAAATTTTTTTTAAGATTACGTGACAGTCAGACACACTCCTGCATCTGAGGGAAATGGCGTGGCCAGCCATGTCTAAGATAAAAAATGACATCACTCAGGTGAATACCTGAGGCCTTTGACCCGCCACAGAGTAAGTTAGCACAGTGTGACGGATTTTGTCCGCCAGGAGACAAAAAATGTCATTGAAATGTCATTTATTATCTGACCTCCTTTCGGAACAGAAAGAGAGCGAATGGACTGGCAGCGGCAGATTGAACATATTGCCCCAGCCCCCTGGTTGATGATTCGATTATGCAGTGATTCCCATCTCAATCCATCTCAAATGAGTTTATGTCTGGATCACATAGAGCCCAGCCAAGTATTTAATTCAGTTTGCACTCTGTTTAAAACCGCATCCGTCGATGCCCTCGCGTCCTTGAAACATTTCTTTCATCGGGCGATGATGGGGTGAGAAGACATCGAGCCTGAGGGCGAGGGGATCAGGAGGATCAGAGCCACCCATCGGCTCGAAGTGCAAGTATATAAACAAACAAACAAACAAACAAACAAACAAACAGACACTTGTGTCTCTCCCATCACTCATGTGCTGTGAGCAGTGGGGTCCCTGCAGGGTTGGGGGGGAGCAAGGTGACTCTGGCAGAGTGGATGCTTGAGCAAGCTGCCCTGTCTCTGGGCACACGGAGTGAACACACAAACACACTCCCTCCTTAGCTCCACCTGCCCCTGTCTCTCCTGCTGTCTGTCTTTCTCTCTCTAACACACACACACACACAAACACACACACACACCCGGAAACAAACATGGAAGCACACACACATTCGAACAAACACACACATTACAAGCACACACACACACACACAGAAGTGAAAATACACACACAGACACAGACACACGCACAAACATTCACACACAAGGGACAGTATGGATCAGATGGTATGCAGGACAGCAGAGGGAGAGTAAGAGAGAGAGAGGGAGAGTAAGAGAGAGAGAGAGAGAGAGAGATGGGGGAGGAGTCAGAACCATGTCTTTGTGCTCCATAAATCACTGTCAGCTGCCTTCTGTGCTGCGGCCATGACAGAGGTGCGGGCCTTACAGATGATTTAGTGCATTTAAAGTGGCCAAGTGGGTGTCATGCCCTCCTGAAAGAATGGTGTGGCTCGGGAGCCATGAGAACAGCATTACAAATGCTCCAGTGCATACGTGCATTATGTATGTGGATGGCGTCTGTGCGTGTGTGAGGGAGAGAGAGAGAGAGAGAGAGAGAGAGAGAGAGAGAGAGAGAGAGAATATGTGTGTTTATGAAAGAGAGAGGGAGATAGAGAGAGTGTGTGTGTGTGTGCGTTTGGGAGAGACAGCGAGAATGTGTGTGTGTGTGTGTGTGTGTGTGTGTGTGTCTGTGTGTGTGAAAGAAAGAGAGAAAGAATGTGTGTGTGTGTGTGTGTGTCTAGTATGTGAGATTTGCTTATGCATCAAACTTATTTTTGAACCCCCTGCCCTTTCTGAAGTGTGTCAGCTCACCTTTTCTTCCCTCAGTGATTTCATTAATTAGCATCAATAAATTCTCCACATCAGAACCGACAATTTATGAAGCTCAATCTTGCAGCCCCGCCACACACACACACACACACACACACACACACACACACACACACACACTCACATACACACACACCTCTGCATGATCCACAGCTTAACAAATTCCCCCGTAAGTCCTTCAGCAAGGGGCATAATTGTCCTTTAATGCTCCGTTAAAAAGTGAATGTCAGTGTCAACCCGCACGGTCCCAATGCACCCCACTCGGCGCAGACACAATTCTTCCGAGTCGAAGCAGAATGGCGGGCCACCAATCAAAGACCATTGTGGGTAGGCTCTTCATCTCAGGAGGGAGGTTAGGGAGCGTGAGCTAGAGGGTAGAGAATGAGAGAAAATCTATGATGATCTACACCCTTCATTTAGCTAAAAGACAGAAGGTAAGAGAAATTCCTGGCCTCGGTTTCAAATTAATAGCTTTTAACCCCCACCCCAACCCCCTACACACACACACGCACACACACACACACAAACACACACACACACACACATATACACCACCCCTTTACAAGTGACCCCGATGCCTCACCCTCCCCTTCTCTCTGGAGTGTTAGGCGAACGCCCATTTATCATTCATCTGTATTCAAGGAAAGCTCACACGAATCACGAACCACTGTTTGTGCTCTCCTCAGGGGGAACGCCGTGTACTTTGAAAAAGATGCTACAGTATACGGCAGAGACGCTACAGTATATGCAGAGACGGCTAATATTAGCCCTCAACCCAGAGAAAGTTTGACATTTACGAAACGACAATTACCTGTGCTATTTTCATACAAACATGAGATGTTGTGGACAAAGGGTAATATAGATTAAATATAGATTTAGGTTTTGAATGCATTTATCTGTGTTTGCATTAACTGTGCCATGAATAAGTGTGAAAAGTAGAATGTTTCTTTTTTTGTTTTGCTGACCTTTTTGAGTTTGGACGTGTGAGTGTGTGTGTGTGTGTGTGTGTGTGTGTGTGTGTGTGCGTGTCTGTCTGATTTGTCTGTGAGCAAGTATGTGTGTATTTGCGTGGGTGAGTGAGTGACGTGGTCAAGGTGATAGTTCAGCATGCGAGGCAAGCTAGCGGAGGAAGGTGTGTTATTTGTTGTGCGTGTGTGGTGCGTGTGTGTGTGTTGTGGTCCAGCGTGTTAGTGGCGCACCACGCTTGCCTAGCTTCTTCCTGCTTAATTGCCTCTGTGTCAGCGTGGCTTTGGCTCAAAACAAACCTGGAACGAGTGAAAAAGAGAGAGAGAGAGGGGGAGAGGCGACAGATGAGACAGAAGAGATGGAGAGAGCATTAGAGATAGGTACTGTTCCAAGAGACAGAGGTAGAGACCGAGAAGAGCAAGATGGAGGCAAAAGGTGGCAAAGCAGATGTAGAAGGGAAGACGATAAGCCACATGTGAAAAAGATGTTTGAGTGTGCAGTGCACTCAGTAACCCCAGAGAACACATCATATATATAGGACGCAGTCGATCCCTCCGAAAATTTCTTTTTTGTAAATAATTTATTTTCTCTTTTTTTCTTTTTCTTTGTGATTGTGAATGTGATTTTAAATGAAAGTGCTGAATCTCTAAATGAAGGATAATTGTCTCTCCATCTCTCTCTTCCATTCCTGAGATCACCCACTCATTTTCAGCTCTTTTCTCATTATATTGCATTAGCTGGCATCACTCGCTTCATCCCTCCCTCCCTCCCTCTCTCCCTCGCTCAACTCCACCTCTCATTAGATCAACTCAAGCCTCTACAAACATGCTGAGGACATACCACCAATCAATACAGTGAAAACAGGAAGGGAGGGAAATAGACAGGCACAGACAGAGAGAGAGAGAGAGAGAGAGAGAGAGAGAGAGAGGCGGGGGGATGGAACACTTGCATACAAAAGGTTGTACACCCTTTCATTTCAATCAACCTCTTGTCAGTGTGCCTGCATCAGTACAGGTGATGAAATAGCAGCTGATTGTGTATTCCACAGTCTGTGCTCAACAAACACAGAGATAAGGTTTGTTCAGACACAGGCACATGGGACAACACACAAACACACACACACACTCACAAACACAAACAAATAACCTACCCATCATACACACAGTCAGACAGACACACACACACACACTCGCTCTCGTTCTCTTTGTCGTTCGTACACACAGGCACACTTCATCTTTCTCCCTCCCTCTCTTCACTCCGCTCTTTTCTTTTTCAAAAACACACATTTGGACAAGCACACACACACACACACACACACAGACATACACACGTCATGTCAGAATTATTCATGAAGACAGCCTTGCCTTGTCTCGCCAGGCCCTCACAGCCTCTGTGGAGACGGGCTGTTATCTGCTCTTGTTGGGGAGAGCGGTGCTGCATCTGTGTGGGTGGATGCCTGCATGCCTCCCTGCCTGCACCACCCTCCATCCCCTCCTGCACTGACCACCACCTATGCTTGGGGGCTCATCCCATTCCAGGTCATTTATTTGTCAGTTTAAGTAAACTCTTTGTCCGCTTCTTGATTTTGCTGTGCGTGTGTGTGTGTGTGTGTGTGTGTTTTAATATTCAAAGTTATGAATGCTCTAAAGGATCTGCCAGGACTGATGTTTGGCATCTCATGTCTGTTTCTGTAGTCATTATAAATAATTAAGGATTAATCGACAAATTAAAATCAAGCAATGTGCCGTGCAGCTAATGTTTGGCAAATCAGCCGTAAATGAAACGTGATAACGCCTAACAAACAGCACTAATGCATCTGATAGGGAGATTACAATAGTATGGGTGTGTCTAAAAGTACACGTTATGTGTGTGTCTAAATGTACATGTCTATACATTTATGTTATTTTGAGTAGCTATTTAACAGGATTAAAGTGTAAACACAAAACATATGTCTATCCATGTTTTCGTAGCTATTTACCAAGAGTAAACTGTAGAAACAAACAAAAGAAAAGTAAACAAATGTTAATGGAAAAGAATATCAGTGTGTGTGTGTCTATGACTGTGTGATTCCTGGTGTGTTCTTTCATGCAGTTCACAATTAGCCAGGCAAGCATACCAATGAAGAATCATTTGCCACATTCAACCAAACACACCATCGTGCAGCATTGATGACACTCTTCTCGTAATGTGAGCCCTCTCCCTTTTAATTGCCTCATGGGTTATGCAGGATGCAGATGTTCATTCGTTCATTCGCTCGCTCCCTTGTTTGCCGCCTCTTTCAGAACTTTCGTCAGCCCAGACTCACGCGCTGTATGAAGATGTAAGACCCGGTTCCGCTCGAACAACTCCTTCCCGCCTGTTTGCCCAGCACCCTTACATGCCCACGCTTCGGAGAGACGTCAATTTATACCACTCACTGAACTCTGCGTTTAATGAGCCTCTGCAGATTAGCCTAATGCCTTAGCCACCGTAGACCACATGCCTGTGCTTGCTTACTTCAAGCTCTCATTATGAATTCATGTCAAATGATTCTGGCACACAATTAACAAGAAAACTGTGTCTGTATTTTCGATAATTGATTAGGATCCTGGCACTGCACAAAAAATGAAAACGAAAGAAGTATCTATACCGAAACATGTGCTTTCACTATGCATACACTCTTTCGGTGCTTTTTTTCGTTGTTAACAGATTAGACTGTGCACACCGCAAAATATCCTGGGTGTGACAATTTCCATCTAATTTAATTCTAATAGGCATTGACAACTCTGAAACCTCTAGTGAAGGCATTAGTCGCTCCGAATGGATTATGGCTTTAATAAGGGAGTTAGCTTTTCGCTAATATTGAATTTTAATGGCAAACAAATGTTCCCTCTTGAGCTTTTGAGGGAAAGTGTTTTGCGATTAGCCGACACCTCTGCCTTTTATCTGACAAGGCCTTGAGAAAAAGCTATAAACTCCCTCAGAGGGGGCAGAGGGAGGCTTTTGCCCAGATTAACCAGCTTGGGTCGGCCGCCATTTTCTGGGCTCAAAGTTTATAGTCTATTACGGTCAGAGGAGACACTTCAAAACCTCACAGTGCACTTTCACAGAGGATTGGGTTAGGTTGATATATTCCCCATTGCCAAACGTGGATGTTTAACTGCCCGAGAGACTGTTTCGGCAGGATGTGATGAGGTTCTAGCACGTCTTCCATTTATCGACGGCCAAAGATGTTTGCAAAAGACTTTTCAAGCACTTCACATACAGTGTTTGTTCAACATTCATTCAATGTTTGTTCGGGTTACCGGCAATTTACTTTCACAATTACTGTCACTGTTTGTTTGTTTGTTTTGTGTGTGGTAGTTCCCTAGCGGGTGACAGAGCTGTGGAAAGGTTGTGTTAACGTTGGGAAAACATCAGGACCCTTTTTTTTGCTGCAGTGTTAGAGATAATAGACGTTTAATGGCAGAGGCTAGAAAGGGCTTATTTATTACGGGTGTAAAACAGGAAAAGACTGCCCAGTCGTTCACAAACACAGGCTCTCTCCAATCTCCACCCAACCACTACACACACACTCTCTCTCTCCCTAAAAAAAGCAGTGATTCAGGAGCTCCACGGATGAGAGAGAGGGGGAGGAATGTGAGGATGAGAAGGAATAGAGCCAAGGTGAATTATGGGATGTGTGGAGGGCTTTGTTCATTTTATCTGTGTCTGTGTGTGTTTGTTTGTTTGTTTGGATCACTCTTCTGTTTGTGCAAGCCAATGCTCTGTTTCAGCGTTGGGGGTGACCTTGTGTTGACAAGCACAATTGGAGGTCTATCTGTACACAGTACACACAATTGCACACACTTATATCCATTCACACAAAGACAG
>JAGFZM010001182.1:0-10903 GCA_017657215.1 Limnothrissa miodon
AAATCTCTCGGTCAGCAGGAGCTGAGCCAACAGTGCCACACGCCACCAGCCTCACCAGTCTTAAACACAACAACAACAACAACAACAACCACCACAACAAATAAACAAACAAACAACAACTGCCACAGCAGTGGAGTGTAGTCAACATCCAAAGCTAGTGAACCCTATGGAACTTCAAACACACACATCAAATGCGTAGTGCTTCGAGACCGAAGGCCTAGAGGCGTCTGCACGTGTGCAGCTGGGGGGGACTCCCTGAGTGACGCTGGTCGTGACGGCAGGACCGCTCGGGAGCGGCACGACCCGTCACGACCCGTCACGTCCCCACGCTGCTGGATTCTTCTCCTCTCTCGCCGGCGGTGCCGCTGCTAAAAAGCCGAGGCCCTCACCGGAGGTGTCACTCTCCATCGGCACTGCTTTTCAACTCGGCAAGCGAGCAAGCAGCAGCTACACGAAAGGCCTTTGATTTCCACGCCATCTGCCACGCTCTGAAGTCTCCGAGATGAGGGATAAAAATTGGTAGCTTTCATAGTGCAGACATCTTGTCTATATTCTCAAATCAATCAAGCGTAGAGGTCACCTCCGTCACTGGCTTCTCTTCTTCTTCTCCCTCCCACCCTCCCTAGCTCGCTCACTCATTCCCTCTCTCCCTCCCTCCCTCCCTCCCTCCCTCTCTCCCTCCCTGCCTGCCTCCTCTGCTCCCATGCTCTTCCCCCATCGCTCCTGTCAAAGCAGAGCCTGTCAAGCGCTTAATGTTGTGAAGGTTAAATGGCTTAAAATATGTGCATAAAACTGTCAAGTGACACAATTCCACTACGCCACAGTCCTGGACAAATGGAACCACACTTCTAACCAAAGGCAGGAAGGGGGGGGAAAACGATGGAAAAAAAGCTCAAATGGAATAACGTTTTATTACAATGATAACACCCCGAATTTTGACATAGGCTCCATGTCCGCACGTGGCTCCTGAAGCCCCTTCATTGCAACATGGGCATATTGTGGCAATTTTCCTGTTGTTCAAATGTGGTGTGGCTTCTCCCGCTTTGCATAACAATCCAGGCAGAAAATAGTTCTAGAATGATCTGAAAACTGTCAAGTGGCCCTCCCACTTATGTGTGCATATTTGTGTGTGTGTGTATGTGTGTGTGTGTGTGTGTGTGTGTATGTCAGTTGTGTGAGTGTGTATGTGTGTGTGTATGTGTGTGTGTGTGATGTATCTATCGTCTGGGAGGTAAATCAGACTGCGAAACGGCAATCCAGTGGCACTGTTACTAAGCAACCTCGCTGGCTTTGTCATTTGGCTGCCCATGTGTGCTGGTACATTTGAATACTATTTAGTGTCTAGATTGCCATTTTAATTTGTTGCATATTCACAGCCATCAAATGGCTGCACATGTCTTTCCCTCCCTCTGACGGGCTATTATGTGCCTGAGCCAAACGGTTAAAGACACACACCATAGCATTCACAGGCACTTTACTGACAATCCAACCCAGATATTTATCATTTGAATTCCTATTTTTTAATATCCTGTCTTTTTTTTTGCAATTTCCTCCAAGAAAGTGAGTTTTGACTTATTTTCTTTTATTTGTAACAATATCCAGGGGGTTTAAAAGCTTTGGTTATATGCACAAAACAATATTGAGAATATGATTCCATTCTGCGTCCAATGAAGTAATCATATAACACGTTGCTTGCGTGGAATTGTCAAAGCTGCAAACATATCTGCTATGCTAATTCACTGACACTTTCACACCTATATATAAGCTGGTAAGATTAGAAGAGTTTCATAGAGCAAGGCACGGCAGGTTGATTTATATAGAGCATAACATTCACAAATTAATATGAATGCGCTTTACCAAAATGAAAGTATTGTAGATGTAAGAATGTAAAATCACATAAACAAAGATTTTAAACTGACAACAGTCTTAAGGAAGTTGGTTGAACTTCATAGCAGCTGATCCCTGCTTCACCACAAAATCAGCAAAGCCAAGTCAATGTTTTAACTTTAGATTTAAAGAAATGTGCAGAACCCTCATATCTGCCTTGTGGATCAGCTGCATAAATAAACATGTGTATTTTGGTAGGTTATAACTATTACTCACTACTCCAGGGCCACGTTGAGAAGTTTCTACAAAAACATTACTCAGTATCAGTATCAGACTTCCATGAACATTAAACATTGTTAAATATTCCACACCTAGCTGGTCTGGGCTCTTGTGCTCTTGAGAGATGTCTGAGCACATTTTTTTGTGTGCAGTTTTGGCTGCTGAATATGGGAGCTAAACCATGACCCCAGGCTTCTCTGGCCTCCATAAATGCTGCGGAACATGGCGGTGTTACTGCTAAGTGCCGCAGCGACGCTAAATCATGGGGTCATTAGACCTGAAATCATAAAGCTGAGGCACCCCCTGAGTAATTGGAGGGATTGCTCCGGCTTATATATTCCGATCTAATGCCTTTACGACTCATGCTCCACATGCCGAGGAGGGAGACTGGGAAGCACTCGGAATCCATTTCTACACACTGGGGTGATATTGGCAGATAACGCAGGGGCATTCTAATGCAGTCGTGTGTGTCTTTTCTTGTAAAGAGGAATGGCAAAGAAGAGAAATGGTGTGTGTGTGTGTGTGTGTGTGTGTGCTAAAGAGAAAGAATTGAAAAACACAACAAGAAGTTATTCCCGGGATGAAAGTAGTTCAGACAAATGGCGGGAATAGAAAAAAGCTCTGTTTGACTCCAGAGAGCTGTTTGCATGCAAGAAACACACACACACGCTCAGATAAAAAGCTCTAGCACAGAAAATCAATGTGTGTTTGTGACCTTTGACCTCAACCTCTGCATTTGATGTTGCTCTTTAGTTTCTGATGGAGCACTGACTCCATTGCAAAATGAAAGAAAAAAACAGAGAGTGAGTGAGGGTGAGACAGTGAGAAAAAGAGAGAGAGAGAAAGAGAACAGATGGTTAGTAATGTTGCACACATAGACTCCAGGACACACGTAAACATACAGTACAAGTAAAGGCATTAAGAACAGACACACAAACACACACAGACACACACACAAACACAGTCACACACACATACACACACACAGACACACACACTCACACACTGCGGCTAATTTCGTATTCAGCTTGGAGGTTCTTCCTCAAGCCCAGGCCCCTGTCTTTTTATGGCGTCATTAAATATATGAAAATAAGTAATCAAAATACAAGTGGTTTGCGGCTGCCATCAGCATTACCCAGTGAGAGGCTGTGGAGGGCCATAAATCGCACTACAACACTGACGGATCTTTGAAGCACAAGATGAGATTTATTCCCCTTCTGAAGTGATGCTATAGCACCAGAGCCCCGAGCGAAAGGCATAAAGAGGGGTTTGTCGAGAAGAGGTCGATGGCGAAATCTCAGTCTCGCTCTCCAAGAGCCTGAGAAGAACCTCTTATTAACCGAGCACGCAGCAAGCGGCTTAAGCGCCATACACAACTCAGGATGAGAGAGATGAGGTGTGTGTGTGTGTGTGTGTGTGTGTGTGTGAAGTATGAAGTGGCCTAAATTTCCATATGTAGTATGACGGCATATATGTGGTTGTCCTAATCCTGCAGACCGGACTGAGGAGAGTCCCACAGCTCTTTAATCAGGGAGTTTCAGGCTAGTTCTTACGCCAGCACGATTGGCAAACTCCCCTCAGCAAAACTACATTAATCAGAAAGTCAGCCTTGGCCACCTACCACTATACATGCTGAATACAAGAGAGAAAAGCAGCATTAGATAGCAAGCCGAGCGAGTATCTGGTAGTATTTACATGAAATTTGGGCTATTTTTTTTTTACAGATGGAGCTGAAAGTTTGTGTGAAGTTTGTGAACACTTGATTGTGTGCACTGGTTGAGTGGACAGCGTGTCCACACCCAGGCTGACCACCAGATGGCCACATGCAAAAAAAGAGCAGCCTGCCATATTTGGCCAATTCGCTTCTGCCCAGTGATCAGCACAACTCAACTCATCAAATTCGCCCCTAGCCCCACACACCCACACACACACACACACACACACGATCAGGAGTTGCAGAAAAACAGACTCTCCCTGTTAGACACACAAATCCCGTCTAAGTATCTCTCTTCATCACACTCAAATACACACAAACACAAACTTTCCAGTTCACTATCTTCATCTGCCACCAACACACACACACACACACACACACACACAGACACACACCGTTCCACATCCCTACCAGTCCCATCTGCTCTGAGGCTGACTGAGACGGTGAAGGGTATCCATCCAGAACCCTCCAGGTCGTCTCGAACAGGCTGTCTCCTTTTTGTTTGCTTTTATTTCGTTTGTGTTTTGTGTTTTTGTTTTGAGTCGAGTCCCCAGTCCACCGGCTCTCTGCTCTTCCACCCCTGCCGCCCCATGCCACCCTGTACCAACTGGAGCTCGTGGCGCCTGGTGACTGCATAGGGGAGCTAAGTAGGGAGTCCCGCTGTTCAGGGGGCCTTGGTGCAATTAGCAGCCCGCAGATGAGCAGACCTCTCCAGCCAGACGGGCGCCAAACACCCCCCCTGGGCCAGGGAGGCAGGTGTGCATTAGTCTAAGAGGGGCACAAAGATTTTGTGTGTGTGCGTGTGTGTGTTTTGATGTGAGGTAGGGGGGTACTCAAGGGCTGAGATGATGACGTTAGCAATGGACCCTGGTGTGCCATGTAGTGTGTGTGTATGACAAACACACCCCCCCACCCAGACAGGGACACACACACACACACACACTCATTCACTCACAATAAACAAAATAGCAGCTTCCTGATTAGACAAACAGATGCACAGACACAGACAAAGACACAGACACAAACACACACAGAAAGAAACACACACACACACACACACACACACAATGAGACAGCAGCTCCTGGTGAGATGAGACAGCAGAGCTCTGCAGCGACTCACTGAAGCAAGCCAGCAGCAACATCAACGACAGCCACAGACACACACACACTCTCTCTCTCTCTCACACACACACACACACACACAGACAGACAATACTGTATACACTAACACACATGTAAAATCACAGACAGACACAGACAGTACCCATACATCCAAACAGGTGAACAAACAAAAGGATTCTCACACACACACACACACACACACACACACAGATCCGCTGTGCAGGCCAGGCAGTAGGCATTGGGGGAGTGTGTCTAGCCATGGGGGATCCACCCAGGGCATCTTCTACATTAGGCCTGATCTGATTACTAAATCACATTTGGTGTCATTAGAGCACCAAAATCCAGCATCAGCAGCGCCAGGAACATAATCAGCATTAAGGGGTGCAGCACTCGGGATATCACACACACTCTCTCTTACACACACATACACATAAAATGCATTTACACAGATTACCCCTTCACACCACACACAGTCTGAGAGAGAGACTACAGACTGAGGCTGCAGTTCCTGTTTACCCTATGGGATCGCCAAAAAACAATGAGCAGTAAACAAACAAACAACAACACCAAATAAAACCAAACAAAGCAGGCAAAGGCAAAGTGGAGGTACTGTAAAGACCACAGAGATCCACAGATCCATGGAAGTCAGACGGGCGTGCGTGGGCAAGGGGCGGAGAGCTCTGTCCCCAGGAGGAATGAGGTGGCTAGGGAGAGTACTGTCGGTGTGTCCATGCCGTCCCAGAGGAGAATGGGAGGGGACGCAGCTCAGACTCAGCCGGGCGGGGGATGGAGGGATGGAGGGATGGATGGAGGGATGGAGGGGAGTGGTGCTGAGGAGACTGCCTGGCGCCAGCCTGACACACAATACTCCTCTCACGCTTGCACTTTTGCTCACACTCCACTCCAATGCTCTCACATCTCTCACACACACACACACACACACACACACTCTTTATCTTACACATTACCTTACTCCCCCCCCACACACACACACACACTAAAAGACAGACAGACAACCACACACACTCGCATACAAAGCAAAAGGGATACGGAAACAGTTTCTGATGACAGACACAAGTTGCTGTAAAATAGACAAATAGACAGGGAATAAGATAAATGTGGGAGCAAAGAAAAGACAGGCCGGTGTGTGTGTGTGCGTGTGTGTAGGTGTGTGTGGTGTGTGTGTGTGTGTGTGTGTGTGTGTGTGTGGTTTGAGAAAGCCCAGTACATCACATTTAGTGGCTGATTGAATTTGACCATCATGTGGACGGGAGTAGGGAGCTGGCTGCCTAATTAGGCACAGGGCAGGGCAGGCAGCCGCGTTAGCTTAATGGAGCCGCAGGCTCCGCTGCTGAGAGCCCACAAACAACAGATTGAGGAAATGCGGGGTGGAGTGTGTGTGTGTGTGTGTGTGATAAGACGGGGGGTTTGGATGGACCGGATCACAGGCACACATTTAGCCCAATTTGCCTTTCTATTGCCCGCATCCTGAAATACATAAATAAATACACACACACACAAACAAACATCAGTTGAGCAGACCTCATACTCAATCAACTAAAGTCATTAATACCATATTTGCCCAAATGCTGCATGCTCATGCTGATCTGTACACCCGCGCCAACCACACACACACACACACACACACACACACGCACACGCACACGCACACGCTGCACACTCTGAAACACAACATGTCAACATGTGTTCTGACACACACATACATACATACACACACACACTTTTAAAAATGCACCCCCCAACCCACCCACACACCCTCTTAAAGGAGAAGGCCGGTGTGATTTGGACCTGGACTGTACTGGAAGATGTTTCCGAGTACAAACACATATCCAATGCTCACCTCCGTTCACCTCCAGCATTCCGCATTAAACCATTTTTAGTTGAAGCTTTCATTAACCTTACACTGCTAGCTATAGGGGCACAGCTTTGCCTATGCAGCAAAATCACTATTTTTACACCATTAACAAGGTTCAAAGTTACTCCACACTTCACTTGTAGACTTCTGAGGGCCCTGACATTTAAAACGAGACAATGAGAACTTTGAAAGTGTACAGGTACTTTATTATAAAGACAGTTTATAAAGACAGCATCTTCTCAGAATTTCCCTGTCGCCACCATCTTGAAATTAAATCATGATAAGTCAGTTGACGAGCTACAACCTTATAAATGTCTTTGGTCAAACTCTGTTAGGTTTCATCATTTGTTGGTGCTTTAGTGCTCATGTAGACAGTCACCATATATTTTCAGCTGAAATCCAAGCACTTCTACAGAATATAATTTTCAATCTATTTGTCAATTGACTTATCGTGATTTAAAGAGGCACTCAGTAATTAGTAAAAGTAACCATTTTTGTGGTCATAAAATCGCTTAGAAATCGTTTTTTCTATTAGACTGGTCTGTTGTGTAGCAAACGGCAATTGAGCGCACCGCTGTACAGCCCTGTATAGTGAATACGGAACTTGCAACTTCTGAGGGAGTGTACACTACAGCAATACAGTTAACTGTACAGAGCTCCCCCTACAGGTTTGTGGCGTTTAATGCAGGGTTAAAAAACAGACTTACTGAGTGCCTCTTTAATTTCAAGATGGCGGTGACCACAAAATTCCGTGAAGGTACTGTTTTTGTATTTGTATCTGTATTTACGGTCTTTTTAATAAAGTACCTGTTCACTTTCAAAGTTCTCATTGACTTGTTTTAAATGTCAGGGCCCTCGGAAGTCTACCAATGAAGTGTGGAGTTACTTTGAACCTTGTTAATGGCGTAAAAATAGCGATTTATCTGCATAGGCTAAGTTGTGCCCCTATAGCAGTGTAAGCTTCAGCTTAAAACGGTTTAATGCGGAATGCTGGGGGTTAACAGAGGTGAGCATTGGATATATGCTCTACTCGGTAACATCTTCCAGTACAGTCCAGGTCCAAGTCACTCCAGACTTCTCCTTTAACACCATTCATGTTTGTCAGAGCCCAGTTCAGCTTTGCCTGTGTTTCACTGTGGGCTCCACATCAATTGTTTGCTGATTGCCTGAGCTCAATCCATACCATAAATCAATTTCTCTCAACTTATGAGATTTAACGTCACATCCAATGAGGAGTCATACTTATTTTATACGCCCGGCACACACAAATACACACACGTACAGTACACCAACACACACACACACCGCATCACACCAGAACTCGTGGCTCGCACAGGGCTTGCTGAAATACAGCCCATGCAATATTCATTGCTTACCTAACAGGGCTTACCTAACCAGGGAGTGTGTGTGTGTGTGTGTGTGTGTGTAGGAGACAGCATCAGGGTAGTAGACCACGTCAGACAGCAGATGCTGACACTCCATTTCAAATATTTCTTCCCCTCCTCACTTCACTCAGGGAGAATCAGGATGGGCAGCACAAAGGCAGTCATAGCTTGACTCAGCTCGATTCGACTTGCACCTAAGCAATTTTCCTCTTATTGTAGAAAAAAAGATTTAATTCATTTACCTCAGTCATTGTTGAGTTAATTACATTTAGGCCACTGACTCAGTAGCAGAATATTACACACTGGATTAGATGTCAGGAAGATACAGTACAGAAGGCCTGTAAAATGCCACTGTGGGCCTGAGCACATTGTACTCGCATAGTTTACTCAGTTATATGGGCATGTTATGACTGTCACTGTTAAAATAGGAAATGTGTTTACCCGTAATCACACACACCCACAGATACAAAAACACACACACACACACACTCATTCTCACACAAACACACACACACTCACACACACAGGTGATTAATACCACAAAACAACCCAGTGATCTCACTCATCAATCCAGTCAGGTGCTGCGTCGAGAATGGGGCCTGTGGTGCAGCGCTGGGAGGCTGATGCAAGAGAAGACTCAGAGCAGAGTAGGCCACAGTAGAGGGCTGGGGACCTCCAGACTGCCGCTTCAGGACAGACGACAGCTCATAGACAGCTCTCCATTCCACAGTGGAAGACTGCACTAACTAATCCCCCTGAGGGTGAGCGAAGACTTGGCGAGTGGATCGCAACACGATTACAGGAATGGTAGAAGTGCATCATTACCAGTGACATCACCACACTATCAGCCCAGCTACCCACATAACAGGCCGCTCATGACTCAGATTCATTTTAAGTAAGAAGTTTGAAGACACCACAGAGATATCTTGACAGCAATGACCTTTATGGTTACCATGCATGAAGGCCATGGGGGCCCATAAAAAGCTGATTCAAAAATACTCTTAGTGTTTTGTCTTCATACAATGTATTGTATAAACAAAAGAGAGAAAAGGGCCATGAAGAACCTGATTGTGTTTTCCCAATAATGTAATAACTCCCAATAATGTAATAAAAAAAAATTCTTTTAAGTCCCTAAAACATGTAATAAACCTGATAATGTAATAGTTTCCCAATTAAAAAAAACACTTTGCATTTCCCAATAATGTAAAAATTGCTATACTGATAATGCAATGTGTTACAGGAATGGTAAGTATTAGAGTCATTGCATTGTTGGGAAACTATTACATTATCAGGCTCTACAGGGCCTAAATGGTTATTAATTAGATTGGAGCATCTCCAATCTCATTAAAAGAGAATAAAAACATGACTGTGTCTTAAAATATCAGGTTGAAGCCAAGTCACGGCTTTATTTTCTATTTGACTCTATACAATAATACAAGATATCGGAGTGTGCCACAACATGCAGTCGGTTAGCCATGGGCACCTGAAAGCCTTTAGCAATAGCGCCTTTGCTAAGCTGGGTTGAGGATGTGTGTAGACGCAGACTCATGTATTTGTACGCGTGTGTGCAGTCGGCTCCATTTCCTTGGCATGCGCCCCTGTACCTCTCTCCTCCGCAGGCTGTGCCAGCCCACATCCGTGCCCAGCGCCCAGCGCCCAACACAGATGCCACGCTCAATGTACAGAGCTGCCAGTTCCTATCTGTTCGAAGGGGCCATGCTTAATGGAAATCATTGTTGCATCTGTTTGGGCGCTACTAGGTACTGCCCCCCCCCCACCCCCCCCCTCCTCCCCTCTCTCTCTCTGTCACACACGCACACACACTCTCAAGTCGTGAGCCCTGGCGCTGGAAACCATCTGTCCCCCGGGGGGCTCCATGCCTGGCACCAGCCACCAGCCTGTCTGACCACATCCCCACCAACACTGATGGCAGCTGGGGCTTTCAGGCAGACTAGCACAGCCGTCCCCCCACCCTCTCTCTCTCGCTTTCTTTTTGCTCTATCTCTCCATCTTGCCCTTTATCTCTTTCCCTTCTTTCTTTGACTTGCTTCATCTCTTCCTTCCATTCCTTGTCTTTTCTCTTCGTTCGCTCTCTGTTGATTTATGTTTCTCATTCTTTCTACCACTTCTATCCCTTCTTTCTCTCATTTCATTCTATCTCTAGCTTCCTCTCTTTCTGTGCCTGAAGCCACATTGGTGGCACCAGGTGCCAGGGTGCCAAGGTGTAGGTGTGTGTGTGTGTGTGTGTGTGTGGAGTGGAGGGAGGAGGTGCCCTAGTGTGTATGATGGGGTTTGGGGGGGTGTGAGGGGTTGAGCATCCTGCTTGTGGCTCCCAGACAGCAGATGCTGCCAATTAACTTTCCCCCCCCTCAGCAGGCTCCATGGAGGTTTGTGTGACTGTGGTGTGTGTGAGAGTGTGTGTGTGTGTGTGTGTGTGTGCGCGCAAGAAAGAGAGCGAGTGTTTGTGTTGAGGGGGTAACACTTACTGGGGTGAGTGGAGTCAGCATATTGCAGGCGGCAGCACACTGCCACCCTTGCCAGGCCTGCTGGAGCTACGTCCCCTGGGCACCACATGCCACTGAGGCCACGCAGCACACACACACACACACACACACACACACAAAACAGCTCAATTATGGGAAGACAATGTGCCAGGAGCGTTCAACCTCGGCCCTCATTTCAACCCCTGCAACACTGCAG
>JAGFZM010001183.1:0-10423 GCA_017657215.1 Limnothrissa miodon
ACACACACACACCTATTACCAAACTTAACATAAAACACAGAAGATCAAGCAAGAGAGAGACAAAGTAGGGAGTGAAAAGAAGAACTCAGAGAGAGAGAGGGGGGAGAAAGGGAGAGAGAGAGAGGGAGGGGCAGAGGGACTCATGGATTGGTAGGTCTAGGTGGTCAGAGGAACAACTAACAAGCTTAGCAACAGCTAACAGTTAACATTAGGCTACAGAAGTTTACAAAATAGTAACCCTAAAATAAAACACTGACCGATTCAGTAAGATATTACAATCGCCTGTGTCAAAGGCTACAGCTACACTATGATCTGATAAAATAAGAATTGCATTGTCGCCATTGCCACTGTGAGAACTGTAAAACATAATTTGTCACATTTAAATGTATTGTGAGTGTTTGTATTTTATGGTTGTGTGGGTTGTGTGTGTGTGTGTGTGTGTATTTTATGGTTGTGCTTATTTTTGTGTTTATCCATTATACACACACACACAGCTCAATCAAGCTCTCCACTAGTTTGAGCAGTGCCATAGACCAGACATTTATCTGTCCCTCTTTCAGACTGAATGTAATAATAAAACACAGGACACATGGACAAAAACACTATTTCCTAATAATGTGTGTGTGCATGTGTGTGTGATTGGATAGTCTTAAAGAAATCTTTACACACACTGCCATTATTTTCTAATCATTTTTGAAAAAAAAAAAACAAAAAAAAAATAGAGATAAATATGTTTAGCTTTACAGCACTGATACAACTGAACATGTGAGGTGCCTTAAAAAGTACTGTATATTTGTGCATGTGTGTGTGATTGTAAAGTCTTACATAGTGTGTATGTACATCTTGTGTATGTGTGTGTGTGTGTGTGTGTGTGTGTTTGTATAGTCTTACACAGTCCTGTATATCTGTGTGTGTGTGTGTGTGTGTGTTTGATTGTATAGGCTTACATATTCCTGTATATCTGTGCGTGTGTGTGTGTGTGTTTGATTGTATAGTCTTACATAGTCCTGTATATCGGTGTGTGTGTTTGATTGTATAGTCTTACATAGTCCTGTACATCGGTGTGTGTGTGTGTGTGTGTGTGTGTGTGTGTGTGTATGTATAGTCTTACACTATCCTGTATATATATGAGCGTGCATGTGTGTGCGCTCGTGATTGTATTGTCTCACGTTTGTATGTAGTCTCCATTCGGCAGATCAGCACTGATACCTGTAAAGGAAAAAGTGTGACAGCACCTTTCAGATCTGAAATGTCAACTCAAATTCTGCATTGTGATTGGTCAGATACTCACTGGGGGAGCTGGTGTGTCGCATGCAGCCCAAACACAAGCCAGTCAGAAAAATGACAGACAGGAAAACAGTCCCGCCTACTAATAAGCCCAGTGCATTTACATCCATACCTATACAAGCACACACACACACGAGAATGAGAGTAAAACATTCATTTACAGAATACATACATACATACAGAAACACCTATATAGGGCAAATTGAAGCAGAATTTATTGGCATTTCAGTGTGTCTGTGTTTGTGGATATGTCAGCGGAACGTCCGTGTGTCAGTTGAACAGGGCCCGGTTTCCCGATAACGCATATTGTTCGCGTGCTAAAAAGACTCTTAAGATATATCTTTCTGAAGTTGTTTACTTTTCTAAGTGTGTTTCCCAAACCATCTCTTACAAGTCTTATTCACTACATTGTTCTTAACTACCTCTTAAGAGGCCAAATCAATATTTCTGGTATCGATTGTTGTCATTTAAATCTTTTTGAACATGCGTGAAATTTATTTTATGATCGTTAAAGTGCCAGTGTCAACAAAAAATATGCAATTTAAATTTTAATCGTGCATCAATATGACCTGTACTCGTGAAATCTTTGCATTTTAGAGTGGTTTAAAGACGAAGAAAATTTATGTATTTTGGCGTTTTATAAAATAATGTACAACAGGCAACACAACCATGTTGGATCCTCCGTGGCAGTAAATCCACAAATGATATCTAAAATGATATTTTAAGCTTGATTGAAGTGTGTGATTGAGATCTGAACTCAAGCTTAAGAGTGGTTCAGACCAACCTTATGAACGTGTGACATACAGAAGATAGACTTAGTTTACGAACACTTTGAGAATCGTGTCTTAACGGTAAGAGAGGTTAAGGTACAACTTAGCGATAAAAGGGTTTTGGAAAACCAGGCCCTGGTCTATAAATGCTTGCTCAGACTGAATAGCTTCCTGTTGTCCCTGCAACTTACCATTTCCCTATTGTAATTGAGCATCATGCCAGGCTCCTATTACACTGCCCAGATTTTTTGGCCATCTATGACTTGGCTGCCCTTAATAAAAAATAAATAAAACAAAAAAAAAAATGATGTGGGGAATCATCTTGGGATAGTATGATGATAATTAACAGCATCTGAGGGACAGCAAATTCAAACCTTACATGACCCTAGGCCCCTTGAGTAGTAGTTTCTTCTAAGACTACTTAGATAAAAAAAAAAAACTCTTGCCCCTATTGCTCATGGGTGCTATCTACTGTGAAGCGCCATAAGAAATTGAAAGGATTAAACTATTCGCTGCTGCTGAGTTTAGTCCTTTTTCTTTTGTACATGGGAACTGCAGGTGTGTGTGTGTATGTGTTCTTTTCAGTCAGTGAACTAAAAAATGCCAAGTGTGATCGAGACAAAAAGTGTGTGTGTGTGTATGTGTCTGTGGCTAAACTCTCCGCTCTTTGCCAGGAAACGGATTTCCTGTATTTGCAGTTTTAGAGATGCACACAGCCCTCTCTCTCTGTCTTTCTCTCTCTCTCTCTCTCTCTCTCTCTCTCACACACACACACACACACACACACACAGAGACACTTATTCTCTCTCTGCCTTTCTTTCTCTTTCTCTCTCTCTCACACACACAAACACCCCCATATTTCCACAAATTCTCCCAAACTCCCTTTCCCTCTCTCACGTGTTTGAATGTGTGTGTGTGTGTGTGTGTAAAATCAAAGAACTGGAAGAAGTTAAACTGCCGTCATCTGATTTGTGCAGGCCTTAAAGACATTACCCAAAAGAGACATCTCTCTCTCTCACACACACACACACTTACAGATTTCTACAGGCCTTAAAGACATCACCTAAAGTAGACATCTCATACACACACCTATAGATTTGTGTAGACCTTAAAAAACATCACCCAAAGTTGACATCTCTCTTACAAACACACACATTTAAAGATTTGTGCACACCACTCTCACACAAGCGCACACAAAAAGTCTGAAACACACACATTGTGCTGCAGAACAACATATACCACCCCAATGATTAAAACACACAAACATACACTCATAGATTAAAAGCTCACCTGTTGATTGCTTCTCTTTTGAGATGTTCCGTTTTTGATTCCGTCTTCCTCTCTCTCACACACACACCTTTCTCCTCTCTCTCTCACACACACAGCAGAGGCTAGAGGATCGGGAGGTACGCCATGTTCTCCTATGTTCCACCTCGGCCTTCGTTCTCTCTGGTTCTCGTTCTGTCTCACGCCTTGATCCTCTACCTGAGGGACAGCAGGTGTGTGTGTGTGTGTGTGTGTGTGTACCACAAAGTTATGAAGTGTGGTCAGTGCTGTTGCCACCTGTGAACCCCTTGCTCTACTCGTTCCCCATTGGCTGGCCCCTGCTCATGCTGACTCCTGATTGCCCTTCCTCCCTTACATCTAGGTGTTGATTGGTTGCTTAATGCTGTGTAATCACTGGCTGATCATCAACGTATGTCCTCCCTCTCACTCACATAACTGCATTCTTTCATCTTTTCATCTCTCTCGTTTCTTCTCTCTCCCTCACTCCATCCTAGACACACTCACGGACTCACACACACAATCGTCACATCTCTCTTTCCATTTTTCCACTCTTCTCACTCACACACACACACATACAACAGACACCCACACACTCAACTCTCTCCCTTTCTTTCTCTCTCCCTTTTACTTATCTCTCTTACTCACAATCTCTGTGTGTGAGATACAGAGTAAAAGAGAATTAATCAGTGTGTTACCCCAAGTATTACCCTCCCAGAAAACACACACACACACACACACCTACAACTGACACTCATTAGCGGCAACAGATGTACTCACATCTCACAAACACATATATACTGAAACCTATCCACAGCCCTTCTCAAACAGCACTGACTCTCTCTCTCTCTCTCTCACACACACACATATTCAGGCCTGTTTGAGCATCTACCTCTGCCACAGACAAACAGGAAACCTCACCAACGGAAGGGGGAGAGAGGAGGGGTTAAGCAGGAGAGTGTGTGTGTGTGTGCGTGTGTGTGTGCGTGAGTATAAAACACTAACGTGAATGTGTGTGTGTAAGAGACAATGACCACCAACAAGGTGTGTTTAAGAGAGAGAACCCCAATGTGTGTTTATGTGTGTGTGGTGAGAGAAACAAAATCTTGAAATCGTGATATTTGTGGCCTTTAGTGACTTGGCCCAGATCTGCTGTAAACCTGCAAAACCAGATCTAACACAGACACACGCACCGACATGGGTGTTTTAGTACTATTTGGCACTACTGGTACTATTCAGAAAAACACACACACAAATTAACAGATGCATCTTACAAATAATTTATTGCAGTTGCTTTGATAACAGTTTAAAAAAATAAAAAATAATCGTCTGTTTTGCAGCATCAGCATAGGTGATGACAGACAGACAGACACACACACACACAGCAAAACATAAAACAGTACCCCATAATTAAGTTGGACCATATTCTTTTTAATGTGTGTGCCAAAAAAAAAAAGATTGCATTAAAAAAATGACATAGGCAGGCCTCACAAAGGGCAGATACAGTTTTTACACACACTCTCTTCTCTCACACACACACACACACCTTTTTACAGGTTATACACACCCTACCCAGTGCTGTGCTCTGTCATCATTTTAAAAGACAGAAACCCTTTTCTCTGACAAAAACACACACACACACACCTTTTTACAGGTTATACACACTCTACCCAGTGCTGTGCTCCGTCATCATTTTAAAAGACAGAAACCCTTTTCTCAGACAGAAACACACACACACACACACACACTCACTCTCTCTCTCTCTCTCTCTGAACACACAGAACATAACTGAGCATTTACATGTTATGATGTTCAGATAAAACAACAAATATCCAACTTTCACCACTACACACACACACACACACACACACACACACACAGTACTTTAAAACCTAAAACTTGTTAAAAAAGTGTGAGTGTGTGTGTGTGTGTCTGTCTTTTTCTAGAAAGCAGTGGTAGTAAGGATTAGTGTAATATGGGCATCAGTCAATAAAATAGTTAAAGGTTAAAACACACATACACACTGTCGAACTCACAACTCTCTCTCTCTCTCTCTCTCTCTCTCTCTCTCTCTCACACACACACACACACACACACAAACTTCCCTCACTTACACTGTGTCTTCTAAACATACACTCTCCTCCTTGTCCAACTCCCAAGTGGACTACATTTCCCATAAGCCTCCAGTGGGAGCAGACTCGAGTGGTAGCTCCCCCTACTGATAGGAAGCGGGAAACCGTCAAAGCATGAAGAGGACTCCTGAGAGGGCAACAGTTCAATCAGGGAAGCCAGAAACCTGTTCTGATTGGCTGAGAGCTTGAGGGGTCCATCAGGCGCTCCAATGAGGAGGCAGCTCTCTCAGTGGAGATGGCCCGTCTGCATGGTCCTCTGGTCAAATCAGCACGCTGGACACCGGCACTTTAGTAGATCTTCCTCTTTTTGGTACAACTATTGGTGCATCATCTGTCAATCAAGACAACAACCAAGCATTTAAAAAAAATACAGCACATAGTATACACTATATATGGCAGCGTAGTGGTTTATAGACCTTGACAGTGCACTAGTAAACTACAGGAAATATGCATACACAGACACATGATCAGACCTGACCTTATAAGTGAACAGTGTTTAATTTTATACCTCAAACCTTAGAAAAAACTAGTGAGGATTAGGGCTGGGCGATTTGGCCTAATTGAACATTTTCATACGATTACGATTAATGAACAATTATTCATTCATTTTATTCATTCATTTTCTTTTTTTGCCCTCATAGTTCACTGACAAGTTTTGTACAGTAAATATGCTCACATATTAAAAGTAGGGGTGTAACGGTTCACATGGATGTACTGAACCGTTTCGGTTCGGCATGTTTGGTTCGGTCCACTTTGGTTCGGTAGCGTTTCCGTTATATTTTATGTATTTTTTTTCATTGAATCTATAACTACCGCAATATAAGCTCTCCATGCGGAACTAAAGTCTTTGGTGAGTTTCTGCTCGGATGCCTCCGAGTGTCGGACACTTAAGGCAAATACAAGCAAGCGAGAAGTCTGAGCTAACGTTCCCAGCTCATTACGTTCTCCTGTCTGAAACACTTTGGCTTCCCCGTGAAAGTTACAGATGGACAACGGCAAGTGGATATAAGTGGAATAAGTTTTTTGTCGACATTATTCCACGGAGATTGGGTACGCTGGAAACACATCTGATAAAGCGTTACCTCCGTGTTACAGCTACCTCTGTTGCTAGGAAACGGGTCTTCTCCACTGCTGGAAATATTGTCACTGCAACCTGATCTGTGCATTCTGTGCTAAATGTGGAAAAATGAATCTTTCTAGCCAAAAACTTTAAGCTTCAATAGTCGTTTCATATTCAGGCTGTTGCTGCTACATGTTCGAAGTTTACATTTGTTACTTGTTTATTTATCATTATAAGATTTAATTTTTATTACTAGATTTTTTAATTGTTACAATAATTTTAAAAACTCAGGGTCTAATTTATTTGAAATATCACCCAAATTGGTTGCTTTAATTTATTTATGCAAATTCTATTGCTTGTAGAACTTTTTTGTTCCGAAAATTAACAGAACCGAGCACCTTAAGGAAGTGAACCGAACCGAAATTACATTTTAGTGTACCGTTACACCCCTAATTAAGAGAGAGATTTTTGAATGAAAGGTGCATAACTCGATTTTTTAAAATAACTGAAGGAAACAGATTATCTACGATCTATGATTATTTATTGGCCATCAATGTTTGCTTTGGTACAAGCTACCCAGTGCAACTTCACCTCCTACCTCCCCCTGCTGGCTACCCAATGCAACATTTCCTCTGCCCCCCTACAGGCTACCAAATTTAACTAAAGCTCCTAGCTCCCCTGCAGGCTACCCAATGCAACTTCTCCTACTGAAGACTCCCATACACCTCCTAGCTGTCTCTCAGGACAGAGTGTGTTTCAGAAATTAAGCTTGGTTTTGTTGCTGTGCCATCACCAGAGTGGGCATCTGTGCTGTCACTCACCGGAAGGAACATAGTTCTCAGCCAATTGGCGGTCTTTTTCGATGAAGAGGGCGG
This sequence comes from Limnothrissa miodon, assembly GCA_017657215.1. Lineage (NCBI taxonomy): Eukaryota > Metazoa > Chordata > Actinopteri > Clupeiformes > Clupeidae > Limnothrissa > Limnothrissa miodon. The sequence goes on from JAGFZM010001183.1 coordinate 7,409, forward strand.
TGGCCAGGAAGAAGGCCCCACCCCCAACTGCCACAAAGGGACAGAGTAGCAATGATAGCTGCAGGGAACGAAACGCCCACATGTAGGAATCCTCCTTCTTAAGAGAGTCCGATACCTGGCACACACACACGCGTACACACACATTAATAAGATCCACACAGAGAGTGGAACGCCCATATGTAAAACCCCTTCTTTAGAGAGTCCATTACCCATTGACTGTTATACCAATACCACTGATTGTTTTGGGAGTAGGGATGTTAACCGGTGACTGTTTCATTTACTGGTTAATTTAAATTAAACAAGCGGCGTCTCATCGGAGCAGTCAGTTACTTAAACGAGGCACGGCAATGTTCCTAATGAGCTCCCAACAGGAAAGCTCCACCAGATACATTATCAAAGTGTTAAGTCAAAGCTGCTTTCTGCCATAACAGTGAGCTTTTTATAGTTTTTGTCATTCCAGGGTTCCCACACCTTGGTTAACATCAAATTCAAGGACTTTTCAAGGACTTTCCAGGACCAATTTTCTTAAATTCAAGGACCACACAGGGCGGCATTACCTACTGCTACCACTGAAATGTCCTGGTTTCCATGACTATAAGCTCACAGGAGCTTAGTCTGGCCAAGCTACCTTACTCAGATTAATTAACAATTATAATAATATAGCTTACAATCATATCCACAATACATGCTTTGTCATGAATTTAGTTCTATATAATTTCACAGAAATATTACATGGTGGGGTCTGTGATCTGCCCCTCCCCAGAAAATGTTGTCCTTTCCTGCATTCAAGTGCATTTAATAAGGTTACAGCTTACTTAAAAGAGGTAGTCTAAACTAGCGAGATGGCTTCAGAGCACCCAAGTAGTCAAACAAAGATATTTTTTGATATACCGGCAGTAATTAAGCTTGTGTAGAAAGTAGTGCAGAAATTAGTCCATCCATGCATTAACGTACCTGACGCCACTCCCACAAGATCTGTTTATCTTAGCCAAGTATCATACACATTAGTGTGATCCCAACAAAATTCACACATTTCTCAGCTCAGGTTACTGAACACAAGCTATATTATTTTGTTCTTTTAGGTTGTGCTTCGCTATATATATATGGAATTGGGGGACTATTTTGAAAAAAAGTAGAAGGCTCCTGCATTCTTATAGATAGTTCACTTTTATCTGAAGAAGTCTAAAGGTCTTCAGTATTGAGCATGTATTATTTAGTGTCACTTGTCTCTCAAACTTTTATCTTAATGGACATTAGGCTGTGGTAGAAAGTAGGTTACACCACACAACTGGTGGTGGCGAAATAATGACATGTAAAATGGATGCAAAACCGCCAAACCACCAAAAATATTCAGGGACTTTCAAGGACAGTGTCGTTTTATGCCTATTTTCAAAAACTTTCCAGGGCCTTGAACTTATTTTTTCAAAATCACAAACTTTCAAAGACCTGTGGAAACCCTGTCATTCCTATTGGGAAGTAACCCTTTAACCCTTTGATTGTTTGGGGGAGTAATCCTTTAACCCCTTTGACTGTTTGGGGAGTAGTCCTTTAACCCTTTGATTGTTTGGGGAAGTAATCCTTTAACCCTTTGACTGTTAGGGGAGAAATTATTTAACCCTTTGATTGTTTGACTGTCTCTATATTCCCATCTCCTACTTACATCAATACCAATCTCATGCCTCATCCTACATACACCCATTTTATACCTACATAAATCTGCATACACCATCATTACTTACACAAGCCTATATAAATCAATATCATACCCACACTAATCACTATATTCTCATATTAAACCTGTACTAATCTACATATTTCCATATCACAACCATACTAATCTACATATTCTCAAATTACACCTCTACTAATCTACATATACCCAAAGCACAACCATACTAATCTACATATTCTCATATTATACCTCTACTAATCTACATATACTAGGGGTGTGACGAGATGCTTTTCCCACGAGACGAGACGAGACGAGACATTGGGTTCACGAGAACGAGACGAGACGAGATTTTTAGACTTTTTTTAAGAAATCCTCAATGTTTAAATATATAGCAAAAATGCATGTCCATGTTTATGACATAAAACTATTTTGAATGATAGCCTATGCAGTAATAACATGTAAACACTGCAAATCTTTTTGCCACAAACTGACAGCCAATTAATTGCACAGCACAAATAAGAAATAGGGCTTTCAAATTATTACAATTTGTAATCAGATTAATCACAGCCTAAAATGTATTAATCATGATTAAGCACAACTCGAAATAGCTAGTTTTAACACAATTGTTTGTTTTATTTATTTATTTTGGTTGTCTTGTGTTAATGTGTGAGGGTTTGAAACTGACAAATATATTGTTACTGAGACGCAACTTCACAATGCTTATAGTGCTTTAACTCCACAATGCTTATAGGTATAGGTCTACAGTCACTGACGTTCACAGATAGAGACAGGTGGTGCTAAAGCACTTGCCCCTCTGCCTTACGTCCAAAAAAGTGCCCTTTTGAAAGTTTTTACAGTTTTCCACTTTACTGAGGGCAATGTTGACAATATATTTTAGAAAAGCTATGCGAATAAAAGAGTGTGAAAATAATGGCCCGATATGTGTGCCCCCTCGCACACACAAGTAGCCACACACTCAATTATTTCCGACCTGTTTTCATGACACGATTAAAATATCGTGTTATGCTATTCACGACGTTGTGCACATAACGGATAGCTCCTTTGAGCCCTCTGAGTAAAGTTTTCGTTACAAACTTTGGGATGATCGCCGTGAATGAATACAAAGTCTTGGGACGGGAAGATGCGGTATCAGACATTTTAAAAGACGTAGCCTAACCAAAACCTTGACATGATTATGAGTAGGCTGTGCTTCTGAACGTTTCTCTGTTGTTTGTTGGTCATCTCCACTACTGTCTCCCTTCGGGTAAGATTGAAATCAGTAGGCTAATATCTTTCACTGTCTTTAATACTGTGGGTGTCTTGAAGTGGTAGCCTACTTTAAG
>JAGFZM010001185.1:0-11588 GCA_017657215.1 Limnothrissa miodon
CATCTTTAAGGCGCAAATCATTGTCATTTGGATACCATTGTTCCAAATTAGTCCTCTCCACTTAACTGGTAGCTAGGTTCCGCGACAGTAGACACACTGGCGTTTTTTTTTTTCATCGGGTCGGGTCGGATTTGGGTCACGGTTCGACCATTTTTTTTGCGGGTCGGGCGGGGCGGTTCGGATCTATTGATGGGTCGGGTTGGGGCGGGTTTTTAAAAAGCCTGACCCGCGCATCACTACTGAGAAGCCTGACACTACGCATCACTTTTGAAATGCACAGGCGCCCTCTGGCGGCTCCCATTGTGTATGAGTGTATGAGTTACTATGGTTACTTACTGGTCGCCAGCCGTAGGCCATAAATAATGCCTGCATAATTATGCTACTGCACAGCAAGCTTAACATCTTCATTCACGGGTGTAATGAGTAAGTGCAAAGGAAGAGCGATGGCAAGGTAAGCTAAGATAGCCATTCCTGGCAAAGGTTAACGTTACAGTTAACGTTATAGGTCAATTACAGTAGCATCATATTTTTGTCATCAGCCGTTATGCAGCTATCTGCCTATCTAAACAGATTTTATTAACGTTTTTTAAGTAACGGTTATCATGTTAACAATACACTTTACATAACTAACATGTGAAAGAGATTGTAGGAACCATTTAACGTTAACAACACACTCACCAAGGTATATACTCTGTCCACATTCCGCTGACTGACGCTGTACATGACTGAACTCACTTTTAGCTTCAGCTTTTTTTTGCATAGACTTTTCCTCAACTTATAGACTGATAATGAACACTTTTTCGTTTGACTGTCCTGGTTTAACATTGAGATATGGTCATCCAGTTTCCATCATCTCTGTTTGTCTTCTTCTTCTTTGGCGTTTAACGGCAGCTGGCATCCAATATGTTGCACTGCTGCCACCTCCAGGTCCAGTCTGTTACTGCATTAAATTCTCTTCATTAGTCCAGTGTCTTTCAAGTATTTAAAAAGCCAACACTTTCCCTTCCCAGTTGATCCCACTTCTAAAATATTTTTCACTGACACATCTTCCATACCTAACTTCCTGAATTCTGTAAAAAATTCTTGTTCTTCTTCACTGTACTTGACACAGGCAATGAGAACACGTTGTACTGTCTCTGGTTGTTGGCATTCTAGGCATAGTCCATTCTGGTGTTTTCCTATAAGAAGGAAAAGTGTGTTGTTAAGGTATGTGTGACCAATTCTCATCCTATAAATAGTGACTTCATCCTTCCTTTTCCACCCTCCTCTTTTACAGGTTACTGAGTCAGTCACTCTACTAGCCATAAAGAATAGATGTCTCCCCTTACTCTCCCGCTCCCAGTACTGCTGCCATTTAGGATCATTTGTTTCCATACTTGCCTTCTGCTTTTGACAAAGCAATATTGATATCTACACTTTCCTTTTTTTTTTACTGCTTTCTTTGCTAGCTTATCCACCCTCTCATTCATTGGAATACCGATATGAGCAGGGACCCACATCAATGTGATTTCAATGCCTTTTCTTGTCACATCTCTAATAGCCGAAAGGATGTCCCTAGTGGAAATGCGCCATTATTGTCCATATACTTATACTAGAATGTTAAATTGCTATGCTTATGATATTGAAAAGAATAGGGCTTATCACACTCCCTTGAGGGAAACCGTTTTCTACCAGACACTTCCTTGATATTTCAGAACCTATTCTAACCTGTATACTTCTGTCCTTTAGAAAATCCATTACCCAGTTACAGTAAAAATGTTCCCTCTTATCTCTGTTTGTCTGTTGGGATTTCTTCTAATGTAAAGATGGTTGTCTCAAAGTCTTAAATGCAATGCCTCCCCCTGCTGGTGTGGGCTCGGATAGTCCTTGTGGCACTATTTCCAATCCCACTTTTTGTTAAAGTGTTTAGTTTATGTTCATGGGTTCTTGGCAAATGCTTTTATCTAAGCAATAGAAGAACTATTACGAATAATGACATATAATAATTTATGTTTAGGGTATGTAGGCTATTTTAGAATTCTGATGCGATAATTAGTTAAATGGTTCCTTTGTTCATTTACTGATCAATTTCATTTTTATACACTGCTTATGAATAGCTTGGCCTATTAGCTGTACACTGTATGTTGTTTCTATCTCTATAGAGGGTTCTTCTATGGTTCATTCTGATATTTTTAGTGCAGCAAGACTCAGCAAGTTGTCTATAAACTGTAAGGGGTTTTTGGTTCCCCCATGGGAATCAGGCTTGCAAGCATATATCATTTATTTATGACTGACTCTGCCCTGGTGCCTCTAGACTACGGGATAACACAATGAGAGTCAAGACAAGGCAAAGCAGTTTTATTTATACAGTAGCACATTTCATACACAAAGGAATTTCAATATGCTGTACAAAATAAAAGCATGAGCACATTAATAGTAAAATCCATTTTACCTCAGATAAAAAAATGCAAACTTAACGCATTCATCAACTGAGAGAAGATCAGTTGCTAAATGGGTTGGGTTGGCTAATTGTGATGTGGTATGTGATGTGAAAATACACAAGCATTGTTCAAGTTTCCAATGAGGAGAAAAAATACTGTCTTGCTTTACAAATTTTATTTGCTAACATCACTTTATGGAGTCTTTTTCTTGTGAGCACCTTGATAAAGGACAAGGGCATCCTTTGTCCCTTTAAAAAAAAAAAAACTCTCAGAACCCGATATTAGTCAACATGGCCTGCTGTGGCTAGTATTATGCAGTTGTGTACATTCCATACCATATTTAGAGGCTGTGGCGACTTGCACGTTTTGAATGCTGTAAGCTTTGAGAAAAGCGGGAGTTTGTAAGCTGGAGTTTGTTTGTAAGCTGGTAATGATCGACTGACTAATCCATTTGGTGGGGAGGAGCAGTACAGTACTTTGGAGAAAAGAGCAGCCTAGCAGTATCCTTGTATCTGTACATATCAATGCATTTGATACATATCAATACATATCAGTGCATGCCAAATTTTTTATATTTGAGGAACTCTTCATTTTTACTTTATGGGTCATTTGTTCCTAACCCTTAAATGAAAATGGGTTCTAAAACACTTCAGGTTGCTTGAGAACTCATTTAAAATTCAAAGAGTTCTTTGAAAAGCTTTAATTGTGTGAAGGTGCGCATTAGAACATGTGACATGCTGCATGGACCAATATGCTCTTAAAGGTAAGAACTGCCCTTTATGGAAAAGGTTACTTCAGACAGGCTCAATATAAGTTTTTTGGGTTCTCAGTTGAAATTTTGCATTACCTCATTTTGTCACAAGGGATTCTCAAACATTTTATAAGTAATTTGAGTAACTTGATAGGCATTTTTAATTTATAGTGTATGCATAGCAATTGGACTACAAAACGATTTGATAAAGGAATTACTTTAAACATGACTGAACATTGACTCAGTATGTTACTGTGACTGACTCCTGTGCAGATGCTACAGCCATTAGGCCTGCAGAAGTTCCCTTGAATATCTTTCTGAGGTATTTAGCATTGGCGTGGGTATTGAAGATGATACTTTCCTCTCATTTATCAAAGGAGGGATTTTTGTGTAATGGTTTATTTATTTATTTATTTATTATTATTTATTTTTGTGAAAGCTTTAGCCTATGCAACAAAAGACGAAGTAATCAACGCTGCATAGAAGTAGGCCTAGGCTATGTTAACGGAACTATTCCATATGATATTATCTCGACAAAATCCTGTTCAGGTGTTTTTTTTATTTTGGTTGGTTGTTTTGCTGGATTCGCTGGTTAGCTGAGCTAGACTTTGAACACTGCCGCAAATATTCGTTAAGTCCTTTTGAAAAAACGGAGGAAGGCTGAGCATAGTCTACACACGCACGCGTTAGGACCCAGCGGTCCTGCATCAGTGGTGCTGTTGTTGCACACGCAGACTGCCACTTGCTCGAGGCGTAGGGTGCGCTCTTCTTGCAGCAGCCATGCTGTCCTGATGATTAAACACAGAGCACCCTCCACTGAGCGGATGCGTGTTCTGCTCTGCTCAGGTGAACAGGAGACTGGACGGTGGGTTCTGCGTCACCCCGTGGCGTCCCTAGGTTGACTGATGGGGGTCTGCGCATGCGAGGCTATATAGGGGGGACATCGGAGGCTATCCATACCGGGATGAGAACAGTACGATTGGCTAGCCTAAATCTTTGTTGCCAAGGAAGCGGCTGGCATGAAGATGTATTGTCTTGACTGAGGCTAAGGAGCAGTATACCTGTCACCCGTTTGCTATACTGTCCTATAATCAAGGCAGATTTGATTGGTGAAGGGCGAGTCCTGCCTTCAGATCCCATCAATTTCAGTGTGTTTTGTGTATGTGTCTGTGTGTGTCCGCCGTGACGTATGTCTTTGTGGACCAGCCCACTAGCGGACGGAACAGGTGGCGCGTGGCTCTTTTGTATAGGGTTCGGATCATGTCCACTCTCCAAAACCTTGTCAGAGCGAGGAAACTATAGCGACACTGCGGCAAGCATATTTGTCTGATTTCCTGGACCGCGTGATCACTCCTTGCTGAACCACATGCTCGGCGAACACCGTTAACACCCGAAGGCTCCGGTAATCCCGACCGGTGTCCTGTTAGCGAGACGAGATGGCGCTGGGCCGAGGAACCATTGAACTGGAGCATTTCGACGAGCGAGACAAGACGCATCGGTCGTCTCGCGCAGCCGATGCCGGTTCTCAGTGTGGTTCGCGAGCCAGCAGCGTGGTGCCGAGCCCTGCGCACAGCGCCAATTGTAGCTTTTACCGCACACGCACGCTTCAAACGCTGAGCTCAGAGAAAAGGGCGAAGAAAGTGCGTTTTTACCGGAATGGAGACCGGTGTTTCAAGGGGCTCCTGTACGCCGTATCTGGGGACCGCTGCCGTTCATTTGACGCGCTTCTGGTGGATCTCACACGCTCTCTTGCAGACAATCTTTACCTCCCGCAGGGAGTGCGCACCATTTACTCATTAGATGGGGCAAAGAAGGTGACGAGCTTGGACGACCTTTTGGAAGGTGAGAAATGAAATTCTAAACAATAAGGATCTCCCTCTTTGTAGGACCGACCGCAAATCAATAGGGTTCATTAGAGAGAGTGTTGCCCATTCCAGGCTACACGAAAGAAGGTGACTTCAGCACCAAGGACAGTGGTGTAGGTCCAGACATACCAACCGGATTCACATATGAATAGTGGGACGGGGGCGTGGGTGATCATTTGTTCTTGTATGTGGGAGGGCGTGGATAGAGCGTTTAGTGCTAGTTCTAGACTGCAGTAGCCTCTGGAACTGTAGAATCTGTGTGACCTTTGAATCTGTGTTAATCGTAATCACAGAATGAAGGCTATCAGTGTGGAATGAATTGATTTTGTATTTGTGAAGGATAGGTAGCCAAAGTGTCCAAAAAAAATGTCCATTAGGCTATTTCGGAACAGATTGTTCTTCTAGATCCTAGTGAGTGTGTTCTTATTTCTACCATTACTCTGCCTCAAGCTTTCTATGGTCTTCAACCCAATGTACCCTGTGTGTGTGTGTGTGTGTCTGCCTCCTATCCCTATCCCTTGGTGATCTTAAACTCAGTGTACCCTCTGTGTGTGTGGTGTGTGTGTGTGTGTGTGTGTGGGTGGGGGGGGGGAGTGCTGTCTGTGTGTGTGTGTGTGTGTGTGTGTGTGTGGCTGCCTCCTATCCCTATCCCTGTGTGATCTCAAACTCAGTGTACCCTATGCTTGTGTATGTGTGTGTGTGCTGACAGTGCCTCTACAGTGTCTCTACCATTATCCCGTCTGTGTGATGTTAAGCCCAAGTTGCTCCCACTCCCCCTCTGCACCCTAATAACACACTATCCCGCTAAGCTAATTGCTCCTGTGCTGTTTGGACTGACATTAAGAACCAACTGCTCTTTCTGTTGTCTTCTCCTGAGAAGTGGCTGCCTACTCAGGCTAAAAAAAGAAAGATTAAATAGAAACACTTTAATAGTGATGGTTACCCCGGACATGACTGTTTGCTATATAAACTGTGGGCCTATGTGTTTAGTGAGCTTGTTGTATATATATATATATATATATATGTAAATGCATATGTATATATATGTGGTGAGCTAGTTGTAAATACTATATACACACACATATGTATATGTACCCGGTGAGCTGGTGTTGCTATGTGAGATGCATAGCACATATTCAGTTAGTTATTCCTTCATGTTTGGTGAATACGTAGAGACAGGACAAGGGATTTCCTTGTGTCTGTGTAGTCACTGTAGATTCCCAGTAGATTAGTGTGCATGTGTGTGTGTGTGTGTGTGTTTGTGTATGGTTGTATAGTTTTGTAAGTTTGCACATACTATCTGTTTTCCACCCATGTGAGTGCATGTGTGTGTGTGTGTATGTGTGTGTGTACATATAGTTTTTTAAGTGTGTATATAGTTTTGTAAGTACTGTCTGTTGTTCCCCATGTGAGAGCTATGTGTGTGTGTGTGTGTGTGTGTGTGTGTATAGTTTTGTAAGTACTATCTATTGTTCCCCACCCAGGTGAGAGCTATGTGTGTGCCTCCAACCAGCCCTACCGGAAGGTGGAGTACTCTAGCGTGGCACCGCCAAGCTGGGGCTCCCGTAAGGCGGGGGGCGGTGCTGGTACGGTGGCCCGTGGAGCAGGGCCCGGCCCAGGGGCCTCTGCCTCTAGCTCTGCCACTGGCTCTGGCCCCGGCCCCAGCCCTGGGGGTCCCTCCCTGGGAAGGGAGAGCCGTGACTTTGTGCGTCCGAAGCTGGTGACGGTGGTGCGGGGCGGAACTCGTCCCCGCCGGGCAGTGCGGGTGCTGCTTAACAAGAAGACGGCGCACTCCTTCAGTCAGGTGCTCAGTGACATCAACAACGCCTTCAAGCTGGAGGCGGGGGCCATACGCAAGCTCTACACACTTGAAGGCAAGCAGGTGAGCGGGGTGCGTGTGTGAGAGGAGTGTGTGAGCGATTGGTGATTTGAGTCTGAAGGGCTGAGGGCAGAATTAGGGCATATTTGTACCGTGCCCCAGTACATGTGACATCTGAAATGTGGTTTGTTTGACCAGTGTGATTGCTGCGTTCTGTACTGGGGAACGCTTGGGAGAGGTGGACTAGGGTACGGTTCAGCTGGACTTGGTACCCAAGCACAGAGCATCACTTATGGCGGAATAAACACTAATGTTTCATTTCATCTATGAGAATATTTGGACTTCCCAGTTGTTATAGTAACAAAAAGATGCTAAATGTAAAGATTCCAGAGCACAGCAACTCAACCGTGCCCAAGTACAGTTGGAGATAAGTGTGAGAACAGACCAGGGACTAGAGACAACCGTGCTCCGGTACAGTACGGGTAAACTGTACCTAGTGTGAGTACGCTGTTAGTAAGCATTTGCATGGGGCCTACTGTATCTCTGAGAGAGAGAGAGAGAGAGAGGGAGAGAGAGAGAGAGAGAGAGAGAGAGAGGGAGAGAGAGAGGAAATAAGAGTCTTCACAGACAGCTCCAAACTTTAGAATGACAGACACGCAGACAGCCCTGAACAAATTCTCTCCTGTCTTTTACACACACACACACACACACACGGTTGCCATAGCAACACTGTTTCAACTCTCCTCTCCATGACTGAACTCCATGAATGGTTCAGCAGGGTGTGTGTGTGTGTGTGTGTGTGTGTGACTGTGTTAGTGCCCTAGACTCATTGGTATTCAGCACACTTACTGCTCCAGGGAGATCCTTGAAAGACTCATTTGTTTTGTGCAGAGACAGTGAAGTGTGTGAGTGTGTTTGCGCGAGAGGTTCTGACTTTCTCCAAGCAACCTAGTGTTGCTGACTATTCTCCCATTGTGTGTGTGTGTGTGTGTGTGTTTAGCTAACATGCCTGCAAGACTTCTTCGGGGATGACGACGTCTTTGTGGCCTGTGGGATGGAGAAGTTCCGTGTCCAGGATGACTTTGTAATGGCCAGTAAACCATCACGCTCTTTTGTTAATGGTGCGTGCACACACACACACACACACACACACACACACACACACATACATAGTGCTCATGTTATGTACAGTCTGGTCATTTGTGAACCTTAATGTATATCTGTATATCTATGTGTATATCTATAACAGAAAAGTATGAAATTATGAACACAAATATATTACATTTATTTATAAATGTGTTTATTTGTTAAGTTAAAAGCTTCTTCTTCATCACAAGATTGACTGTGAAGCGAGTGAAGAAAGCGTTAGTTATTTTTAGCAGGCGTTGGAAATGCACTTCTAAAACAACAGGGATTTCAAAAGCTCTGTCATCAGTAGTGGTGGCAGCAAAGCCCAGTTCAGTCCTGCAGAGCTGGTACTGTACATTTGGCTCTAGGACAGATTGGCAAGGTGTTTGGCTGGAGCTTTCAGGTAGTGCCCAGATATTGACTGTGCCCAACAAACGACACATATGGCCTGCCCCCCTTCACACATTGCCACTCTCTCTCACACACACACACACACACACACACACACACTCACACACACACACACAGGCTGGTTTCACATGAGCAGTTGAGGCTGACTGACTTTGAGGAGAAGGAGAGCAGATGTGATGTCTAATGAGTTGTTTTAATTAAAAATAAAATAAAAATACACCAATGTTTTTGTTTTTGGCTTCCTTTTTATCTACCTATTCTGATTTCTGTCTTTAATGCACTTCCTGTCTTTCTTGTGTTTCTGTCTCACTTCGTGACTTAGTACTCGCGTTCCTAACTGCATTCTCTCTCCTCCATCTGTTTCCCTGGCAGAACTCAAATCATCTCGAGGCCTCAAGCCCAAGACCTCTGGATCAACACTCAGTGGAAAAGGTAGACCGACAAATACACACACACACACACACACACACAGCTACAGATACACTTATACTGTATACTCTCACACACACACACCTTTTTTTTTCTTTGTTCCTCTGAGACATAAAGGCAGGCTTTGTATAGTTAGCCACCACTCACTCACACACAAACACACACACACACACACACAAACCCTACAAACCCTCTCATTTTTCAGCTGTTAAAGGAATTGTTGGCACACACACAAACACATGCCTGATTTCTTATACTTATGCATCATAGGCACATGTTTATTATGCCCACACATACAACACACAAAAAGTGTTTGTCACTGTAGACCCACTGTACATACTGTAGCTTCAACTCTAAACCTGTGGTTTGTTCTTAATGGCCGCTCTTCAGCTAGTGAAGCGCCTGGACCCCACAGCTCAGCAGTGCGATCAAAGACTCCACCCAGTCCAAGAAGTCAGCGCAGCCTCAAGGTGTGTGTGTGTGTGTGTGTGTGTGTGTGTGTGTGTGGGTGGATGTATGATCACATGTTTCACATGTCCTTCTATGCATGTGAAAATGTGTATATTTGTTAAAGAAATGTTTTTGCCTTGCTTTGCGATTATTCAGTAGGTTTGTCTTTGTTACTATGACTTATTGCACTTTTCTGTCAAACACCTTTTCTCTTGTAGCTCTCAACTCGCTCCTCCTCACGCCAGGAGACTCAGGATGCTGAACAGACAGATGAAGAGAACCCCGAGGGTAAAACACACACACACACACACACAGACACACACACACAAATAAACCTACCAGGTGCCTGACAGCTGTGCTCTCTCTCTCTCTCTCTCTCTCTTTTCCTCTCCACCAGTTTCTTGTGTTATCTCAGACCGCTACGAGGTGGGCCGGGTGATTGGAGATGGAAACTTTGCAGTGGTGAAGGAGTGTGTGGAGAGGTGAGCAACGCAGTACTCACACACAGACACACATTTTTAATGTGGAACAAGAAACAAAATAGTGTGGTTTGTGTTTCAGGTCTACAGGGCAGGAATATGCACTGAAAATAATTGATAAGGCCAAATGCAGTGGAAAGGTCAGTCAAAGTTGTGTTTTACAATTCATGTTACTGTGATGTAATTTAATGATGTCACAATGTCAGTGGAGGAAGATGATTGGTGCATTGGCCTTGGCAGGAACATCTGATAGCCAATGAGGTGGCCATTTTGCGTCGTGTGCGGCACCCCAGCATCATCATGCTAATTGAGGAAGTGGACACAGCCAGTCATCTCTATCTGGTCATGGAGCTGGTCAAGGTGAGAGCAAAGCTTATCCCTCAGCTGCAACTACATTGCACTTTCTTGGCAGAAATTGTTTTAACCCCTCTATCCCCCATCTTTTAGCATTATTAGCTTGATTCACATACCACTGCCAAAGCACAGCATAGTCAGTTGCATGTCAGAGCCAATGTTTTGTCATACTTTAGGATCATATAAACATTATAAACATTATTATATAAACATTATCTCTGAGGTGCTTCAGCACAACTAACACAGCTTCTAAATCAGACTTACTGCTGCAGTGGGCTATTGTTCTCATCTACACTCTCATTCCCTTTCCATTGCGTGCTCTCTCTCCCTCTCTCTCTCCCTCCCTCTCTCTCTCTCCCTCTCTCTCTCTCAGTATTGATCTCTCAATTTATGAGACCTTTTGAAAGCATGGCTTATAGATGTTGTCATGGTGAGGGCATATATTTCTGTCATTCTCTCTCTTACTGCTTTACAAAAAGTGTGTGTGTGTGTGTCTGTCTGTCTGCAGGGAGGGGACCTATTTGATGCCATAACCTCCTCCACTAAATACAGCGAGTGTGAGGCCAGCGCCATGCTGTTCAATCTGAGTGCTGCTCTAAAGTACCTGCACCAGCTCAGCATTGTGCACAGAGACATCAAACCAGAGAACCTGCTGGTAAACTCTCTCTCTCTCTCTCTCTCTCTCTCTCTCTCTCTCTCTCTCTCTCTTTCTGTCTCTCTCGCTATCACTCCCCTACTCTCTCTCTCTTTCGCTTTCTACTATATACATACTCACAGAAAAACACTGTTGCGTGAACTCTGCCTTCATTTGATCCATTTTCTACACAGAAACACTGACTCTGTGAATAAGAATTAACACTGATTATCTTGTATACTGTGTGTGTGTGTGTGTGTGTGGTGTGTGTGTTTAGGTGTGTGAGTATCCTGATGGCACTAAGTCTCTGAAGCTTGGAGACTTTGGGTTAGCCACAGTGGTGGATAAGCCTCTGTACACCGTCTGTGGGACGCCAACCTATGTGGCACCAGAGATCATTGCTGAGACTGGGTAACACACACACACACACACTCTCAGCTAAAACTAACACACAATACACCAATATTGAGGTACACCCCCCCACACACACACACATACACACACACACCAAATATTACAGTAAGCAAAATCTACGTTACCTCAACAAAATAAACACAAGCCTGCAGACACTCTCACTTAAGCCACCAAACACACTCACACAGGCACACAGCCGTACACACACACACACACACACACACAGATGGCCCCACTGTCTGTTGTGCAGCTTAAGTTGTCTCAAGTAGTTAAACACAGCCCAGTGCCCTCATTAAGTGTGAAGCTGTGTAGTCATTAACTCTGCTCTCCAGTCTGCTGTCATTAGACAGACACAAGACCATACTAGGATTAGCAAACATGCTACAGTAACATTTCAGTCATTAAACACAGGACCATACTAGGATTAGCAAACA
>JAGFZM010001191.1:2500-10276 GCA_017657215.1 Limnothrissa miodon
TTTTTTTTCAGCAAGAGATGAATGTAAGTGAATCCCCATGTGCCTTTGTGTCATCCATGCACAGAGCTGACGTTATACAACAGGAAACCACAGTTATAAATTGCAAGAAGCGCAACAGCATTTTTCTGTTCATTTTGGGTCTAGATTTTTGGATTTTGCATTGTGATAAAATCCCATTCCTGAGTGTGAGTGTGTGTGTGTGTGTGTGTGTGTTACAGATTCCTAAGGCCTGAACTCTATGTTCTGAATGCATCCTACAGGACGCCCACACGCATACACCTGGAAATAAACCCGTGCACCTATGTATGGTTGCATGTTTGTGGGTATAGGTGTTTGTGTGTAGCATGTGTATTTATGTGTGCATGTGTGTGTGTGTGTGTGTGTGTGTGTGTGTGTTTGACAGATTCCTGAGACCTGCACAGGCAGAAAGCAGAACTGTGAGGGGAGCTGAGACAAGCACACTGCCTGAGGCGCAGGCCTTTGTGTTTATGGCTGACGTCTGTTCTTTTTCATTTTAAAAGTGCTCATATCAACACACACACACACCCCCCCCATGAAACTTCCTTTGTGTCTGCCCCCCCCACCCCCTGCTAAGTTCAGGGAAGGTGGCGGGACCCAGGCTCTGTTTCAGACCAATCATGGAACAGCAGCAGCGTCAGCAGAGTCCCACTTGCCAACAGGCAACATGAGGCCTGCTCTTTTACAAGAGACTACAAACACCTGAACACTCACACCTCACATAGATGAATGATGTGGGCTAAATATGTGTGTGTGTGTGTGTGTGTGTGTGTGTGACAAAGGATGGACGGAAAAGAAGGAAAGGAAGGAAGGAAAGAGTATGAAGGCAATCTTGAAAACTGATTTTGAGAACAAGTACTATGTTATGAGAGCTGTGGTGTCCATCATAGTGAATGCGGGTTCTGACTTCTGCGAGCATTACAGATACAGACGAGTGTGTTCAATGAATCTTCTTTCTCTTATTGTTATTCACTTTCACTCATTTCTTGCTCTTTTCTTACTTTTCTTTCCCTCTCTCTTATTTAACTCTCTCTCTCTCTCGTCCTCTCTGTCCATCCCTCTCCCTTGTGTCCCCTGTAATTCTGGCTCTGTTTTGAAGTGGAACTGTAACCCTACCTCTCAACCTCATTATTTAATGGCCTTAGGTCCTCAGCACACTTCTCTCTCTTTTTCTTTCTCACTCTCTTTCTCTCTATATCTTCAAGGGAAGCATCTGGCCACCATATGCTTATCACACACCTTTCACTCAATTTCCCCCTCAAATCTCTCTCTCTCTTTCTCTGTGTTTCTCTCTCTCTATCACCTACTCCATCACTCTCACTAGGGTTACTTGTTACTTAACTTGTTACAATAGTATTTTAGTATTTTTAGTATCTTGCATAAGGAAAATAAAACCCTAAAGTTGCGGTACTTGGGAGCATTACACACCTATTTAAAATGTGATACTTGCTACAGGTCTCATAAAAGTCAAAACCTTTTCAAATAAACATTACAAACCAAATTCAGTAGATGTATGCAATCTTGAAGTCATCATCATATTCAAGAGAAATCGGTTTGCAGCAGTTTTAACATTCCTTATATTATCTTAATAGTGTTCATTTGCAAAGTAGTTTGAGAACTAAATTTAATTTCATTTTTGGTTGATACATAAATATGCCATTGACTACATGAATATGCAAATAGCTTAATGTGCCATGTCTATGTGTTTGTGTGTGTGTGTGTGTGTGTGTGTGCGCAAATGTGTTTGTTGTAGCCTTCTTTTCCCGAGGTTGACGTGGCTGGACCTAAAGACTGAGGAAAGAGGGTGTGTGTGTGTGTGTGTGTGTTTGTGTAAATGTATGTGTGAATAAGTGAGTGTGTGTGTGTGTGTGTGTGTGGTGAGGGGTTGGTGGTGGTGGTATGTTCCTGCAAACCTACATCTGAATTCCTCAGGCCCCCTTCAGTCAACAGAGCAGTGAGACTCCGACTGCCAACTCTGCTCCCCCCCGTTGCCTGCGAGAGCCCATTCCCACACTCACACACTGACATCAGCCATTCACTCATTTCACACACTCCAGCTCTCTCTCTCTCTCTCTCTTTCACACACATACACACTCGTCTATCCCTACTTCAAGCCACAGTATAGAATATGGGAAGTGTTCTACAGTCAAATACATACAGAGGAAGGCACATGAAGTCCAAATTCTTGTTCTTGTTAAAGTCAGTTGTTCATACAGTACCCTCTTCCTATGGGAAATCCCACCCTGTGACTGTTTCTGCAGAGGACAAGGAAGTTGAAAGACTGTTGATAACCCCAGGACTAAAATAAGAGGAAGAAAGCACAGGATGTTGTTCTTGTTCTAGGACAGAGAAGCTTACTGTAAAGGACTGCACACATGTTGTAAAAGACTACACAACTGGACTGGAGCATAGCAAGACATGGCCTCGGGAATATACACAGTAACGCTATCCGAAATTGGAATACTAATTGGAGAAAAAAATAACATAAATGTACTCAAGACTCTGTTCCCAGCAAAAGTTATTTGTTAGTTTAGCACAAAGTTGTTTGGTAGGCCAACAGTAAAATATTTTTTCCATCCAAGTTTGTCTGCTATTTTAAATTGTACATAAATGTTGTACTCTTCTCTGCAAACAGACTATGGTTCAAGCCACCAGGTACACAAACACACTCTGCGTCTCACCTCATAGCGTATTTATAACCCAAGGGAGTCTGATGCCGCCTCCTGGCACAGTGGGCAGCAGTCGAGGGCATGCAGCTATGCTCGGAAACTGCAGGCTTATAGTGGGCAAGCATGACACAAAGGGTGGCAAACTGGAGAGTGTGTTTAATAGAACAGTAAGTGCTGAAAGGGTGGGTGGGGGTGAGTGAAAGCCTTGCCATAACAGTTTGACATAAATTCATTTGGATTGTGTAATGGAAAGGCTTGACTCTTATAGGAGAGGAGAGGAGAAGAGGGGAGGAGAGAGGAAAGGAGGAGAGGAGGGGGGGGAGAGAGGAGGAGAGAGGAGGGTGGTGCCAGTGTATTGGTAAGCTGTGTTAAATGGGCCGAGCTGTTCCTCAAGAGAGACTGAAGCCCGGAAGGGAATAGTGCAATGGTTGCATCAATGCATACATGACTAAAACTCTCCAAAATTTGTCAGTGAATTTACACATAATGTTACTCAGAAATGTAGAAATAATTATGAAGGATTCAATATGATTCACTAGACCTAATGACAGAATATCTGTTTAAAAAGTTGTAATTTTAAAGCAGTCTGGCATTCTCTAGCTGTTCCGTTGCTGGAGCATGGAGCATCAGACACACCCAAAATCTCATCCTGTCATCCCGTCCTGATGAAATACACCATGCAATTAAGTCATGTAGTCTACCAAACCACATGGGTGTTTGTGCTATGATGTATCTGACACTAACTGGTTTTGGTCAAATTCGCTATCCGCTAGTCCCTAAGAATGGAAAGCTGGTCCCTCACAAATCACGGATACACCATAGGCTATAACAGGCCAAAACTATAACTGACAGTTGGGTGCCAGGGGAACTTGCTGGACATCACGTGTCCAATTAGCTAAATTTAACACACCAAGCATTCGGTAATAGGCTATGTTCTATGGGTTAAGACTGTTTTGGTAGGTAGTGGCTGGTAGGATGTAACTGTATTCAGCTGTGTTCTTGTTTGTGTTTGTTATCCTACTGTTAGTGAACAACATCCTGTGATAGTTGTTAATGCATTACATTATTTCATAAAGATATTATTACTTGGCTAGACTTCCTCCTGAAATACTAATAGGAGTGTGTCTATAATTGAGAATGGTTTGGAAAAAATAGTTGCTTTGTTGGATGTAACCTACAGTTGCACATTATTGAGTGTCATGCTCTAAAACTGCAGTTATGAAAAGCTGCAGTCCATCATGTTCTCATTGGAAATAAACACAATCACACAGAGTCTTTCACCCAAACACCCTAACAGCAATGTACACACACATTCACTCATAGAGTCTTAAACCACACCTCACCCACCCACTGAACACTTATGTATATACACACTCTAAAGGCCTATCTTTCTCAAGCCACCTGACCTGAGCCACACACACACACACACACACACTCATAATGATGGCTATACTTATATGGTAAACACACAGAAACAGAAACAAAGTGACACGAAGTAAAGATTCAGACACTAACAAGGACAGAAATGGGACTGAGAGTGGTTTGTGAATAGTGGAAGACTAATGCAGAAAGACATACAAAATTAGCCTGCACAGACAGCTCTGTGGCCAAGCGTGAGTGATGAAACTGGTAAGTGGAGTAAAAATGACTTTTCCCTCTGCTAATGTGGACTCAGGGGTCTACTGAAGGCCTCTTTGTCCACAAAAATATCCTTTGGAATCATTTAAAGTATCATTTAACACACATCCGCTATAACTATGTATGAGTATGTGTTTGTATCTCACATTTGTGTGTGCATGTGTGTGTCTCTCTCTATGTCCGGTTTTAAATTCAAATACAGACTTTAGGCATTGTGCAACTTTAATGTGTGACTAGTAGCAATACTTGTACAGACCAACAGCATGGAAGCCACAGGCAACTGTTTCCTTCTTGTCCAATTGAAAGCTTACAGTAAACACCAGACACTCATCCAGCTTGTCTGGGTTTACTTATTGGAATAACACTATATGAATGCAGGGACACAGAGATACAAGCAAGCTAGTGGAGCTTATTCTGATGAGGAAATCATCTAAAGGACTTGTTGCATTAGAATATTTTAACGGGAAATAACGCTTCCGGCAACATACCTGTCTTTAGCGTGCCACTGATTTCTCTCGAAAGGCTAAAACCATCCAAAAGAAATTGATTCAATCTATGTTTGAAATGCCATGTGAACAGAGCTCAAATGCTAACACACACACACACAATCACAAACACCAAATATATTCCACCCTAGAGCCTTATGTTGGATCAGGTATAACGAGTGGGCCCTCTTTGACTCCCTTTGGAGAGGGTGGTGGATCTGGGTTGTAAGCAGGATGGTTTTTATGACAGACTGTTTTCACACAGAACACAGAAGATCTCATCCAACTCAGAGTCCCCACAGATCTTCATGTTTTCCATCTTAGCTCTGTTCTGCATAGCTGAATACAAAGCGAGCAAAGTTACAAGGGCAGAATCTGGAAAAATCTGTCCACCGGCGACGGAACGTGGAACAATGACAAGTTGTGGCTATTAAATGCGCAGCGCTGCTCATGGGAAATATTCACAAGTAATTACAGCATTAACCTCTTCATATACCAGGCACACACCTGAAAGATGGAAATTAGAGATTAGATTAGAATTAGTACTTAGTTGTTTACTAAGTTAATTAGTTGTACTTAGTGGAGCTCCAGTTCTTCATGCTATAAACTGAATGTAACAGACAGAGCCATAGAGGAGAAAGATGGGCCAGGAATGGAGCAGGGCAGCACAAGATGGCTCCTGGCCAGCGGAAAGAGTACTAGCCCCTGCTCTTGCCTACATGTAACGTCACTCCCATGATACTGAAGAGCTTTGGAGCAACATCCTTCCTTAAGAGAAATACATATGCTTGTCATATGCTTATGTAGTTCAAATGCAAAAGCAGTTTTAAAAGACCACTCAAATTTACATAAATATATTTCTAAATGTAAAATGCAATCTGATTTCCCGGACACAAGAATGTCCAAGCATCCAGTCTGCAATTCGATAAAAAAGTCGGCAGGAACCAGCAACAAGCAAACAACTGCTCTTTGCACAACTCTGAATGAGAACTTCACTGGTTTTTACATCTGAGCTGCTCTATTGCGTCCGTTGGCCGGCACTGTGCTGACCACTGGCCAGGCTCCTGGGGGAGCAGCCCTCCGTCTCTCTGAGGTTTACTAGCAGGAGATGGACCGATCATCTGCTACCCAGGCCTGGGCTTACCATCAGTGGGGAAGGGCCTGGTGTTCATTTGGATGTTCCAACCCAGGGTGCACTTCTGCGCTGTAGAACAGCCCTCATCATGAAAAGTGAAGGGAGGGCGAGGGGTTTATGGATAAGAGAAAGGATGTTCTGATCCAATACCCCTTTAATGAGAATTCAAGCCAGAGATTCTTAAGTCTAATCAGATGGGCTGAGTGTGAGTGCCAACACAGTTCGGATATAAACCAAACAGGCACACACACACACACACACACACACACACATGCACACTAGGCCAGCAAGGACCATGTGCATAATTGCAAACAGATACACAGAAAGTGTTCTTTTCTTTCTCGCTTTCTCCCATCATGACATTTGTTCTCCAAATTAAGCATGTGAGGTATGTGGGTGATGTATCTCACATTGCCTAATACGTTCTCCACCCTCAGGTGTTGCACCTGCACACACACTATTATCACTATGGAATGCATATGTGTGTGTGTATGTGTGTGTGTGTGTTGAGAGAGGTTAGAACAGCAAACAGAAAAGAATGACACCAAAAACCACAGTTGGCCTATAAAATAAATAACACGTGCTTGAAATCTTTTGAGGAATGTGCATGTCTGCATTCAATCTCAAAAACAAACAATAGCATACAAACAAAGCCATGCTGGCAGATGCAAATCACACACCCACAGAGAGAGAGATTATGTACATGCATTAATGGACAAGCATAAATAAAAGGAAAATATGTGGTTGTGTACATCCACAAACACACATACATAGACACGCAAACGCACACCCACACATGCACATACACATAACTCACCCCAAACGTAATTCCTGCTAACCTGCTTGCCATGAGCTCTGTCCAAACACATATTTATATGTGCCTGGGGGGATATTCCAAGCAGATTGTTACCCTTCATCACAACTGACATTTACTGCATGACACAATACCTATGTGCACTATTTCAAGGAGCTGCCTGTCCGACATGGCTGTCAGTAGCGAATCTAACCCCTGCAGTGCGTAAGTGTGTGTATGTGCTGGAAACTGTTTCTCAGCATGAGAAATTTGGGCAGAATGAAGACTATCATACAGAAACTGTTGACCTGTTCTCCAGAGTAGGTGAAGGTCAATGTGCCTAAGGCTGAGGTCAGAATTAGAGTTAAGGTCAACACTCCCTGCCCAGCTCCCTCTCTGATGTGTGACGATTCGGGGATGACAGGACAGACCCACGCTTAGGGTGATTCTACACCTGTGTGTGTGTGTGTGTGTGTGTTCCTATGTTCTCCTCCAGGGCATCTCTTTGTCTGTCACTCTCCATTGACAAGTAAAGTTCTGAGATGTCTTCAAGGCAGCTTTGCATTTACTCCCATTATGTTGTATTGGCCACACGGTGAACTGCTGACACAACTGTACTGTATTGTATATCCAGATCTTATTTTTCTCTCTGTCTTTCTCGCTCTATCTAACTCTGAATGCGGGAGCAGATGGTCAAGGCCTGTGTGAGCAGCGAGACCTTACAGGCATGAATCATAGAAGTCAGGCTCCCTTTACTAACCCCCTGGCCAGGGTCCAAAACCTCAGCAGCCTGAAATGGATGGAATGCGCCTCTCTAACCTGCCTGGTGGATGCTGGGTAAATCGGCACGGTCCAGCTCACTTTCTTTGCCTGAATCAATCAGAATTCCCAGAATTCCTCTCTGGCTGACTGCTCCTGCGCTGTGCTCGTTTGTCATAATGATGCTGATGGGGTGAACACAGACATGCACACACATACACACATTTGCACAGATACATGTATATTCTAATATAAAACAAGTCATACACACTCAAACGG
>JAGFZM010001193.1:0-62423 GCA_017657215.1 Limnothrissa miodon
GCACTCCGAGTCGGCTGCCCCACGGGGCGTCGCAGGTGCAGTGCGCGGCTCATCGACCTCCTACGTCGCTGACACGCGCTCCAGGTCGGCCGCCCTACGGGGTGTCGCAGGTGCAGTGCACGGCTCATCGACCACCTACGTCGCTGACACGCGCTCCAGGTCGGCCGCCCTACGAGGTGTCGCAGGCGAAGCGCACAGCTCACCGACATCGGATTTCGCTGACGTGCGCACTGAGTCGGCCGCCCCACCGGGCGTCGCGAGTACTGCGCACGGCCTCGCAGTCACGCGTGAGCGCCCAACGGTCTCACACACGGCTAACTGGCCCTCAGCCCCCGCACACTGTCGGGTCCCTGGTCTGTCAGTCGGACGCTCTTCGGCTTCGCGGACAGCCTCAGTCTTTCACCTCGGCCCCCCTAGTGCCACCCGGAGGCAGCATAGCACTTCGTTTGTCCTTGCTGCCTCCTCATGCCGCCGCTCTGCTCCGGCAGAATTGGGCGATGTGCACAACGTCGCGTTGGGTCCTATCAACAGTGTTGAAGGGCTATCAACTGCAGTTCAGGTGGCCACCCCCGCCCTACAGAGGTGTCATGGAGTCAGTGGTGCCCCCCACCAGGGCCCCTGCGCTCAGACAAGAGCTTTGCGATCTCCTGAGAAAGGGCGCTATTCAGCGCGTACATCCGACGCTGGCGCGCGCAGGTCGCTACAGTACGTACTTCCTGGTGCCCAAGAAGTCGGGCGCTTTTCGCCCTATCCTAGACCTCAGAGCGTTCAATGCTTCGCTCAAACCTCTCACCTTTCGCATGCTCACGGGGCGAATGGTGGCGGAGTCGGTCCGCCAGGGGGACTACATGGTCACCATAGACCTTCAGGACGCCTATTTTCACATAGGCATAGTCCCAAGGCACAAGCGTTTTCTACGCTTCGCCTTCGAGGGCAGCGCGTACGAGTGCGCAGCCCTCCCCTTCGGTCTATCTCTAGCACCTCGGTGCTTCACGAAGTGCGTGGAGGCGGCGATCGCTCCTCTACGCGCTCAGGGGATCAGACTCCTCAATTACTTGGAGGACTGGATGCTGCTGGCTGGTTTCAGACAGCTCCTAGCGTCACAGACCCACGTGGTCTTGCGTCACCTGCACAGTCTGGGTTTCTTAGTGAACCTAAGCAAGTGCATGCTCTCTCCCTCCCAGGAGGTCGAGTTCTTGGGCGTGAGGCTGAACTCACGCTCGATGAGAGCGACGCTCACTCCAAAGAGGCTTCAGGACGTCAGGGCGTGTCTACGCCATTTCAGACTCGGTGCCTGCGTTTCGGCCAGGCTGTGTCTCAGACTGACGGGCCTCCTATGCGCCGCAGGCGGCGCTGTACCACTCGGCCTCTTACACTTACGCCCGCTGCAGCTCGCCTTTGCGGAGCTAGGTGTATCCTCCAGGTCGAACCCCGCCCGTCGGATTTTAGTGTCCAGACGCATGTGGCTAGCCCTCGCGCATTGGCGCAGGCCGTCCTCCTTCACCGGAGGCGGCGCCTTGGGTGCTATAGCCAGACGCATGACGGTGACCACCGATGCGTCCAAAACAGGCTGGGGCGCCGTTTGCTGCGGTCGCCCCGCCAGGGGGATATGGGGCACAGCCTCCAGGAGATTACACATCAATGTGTTGGAACTCCTTGCTGTCTTCTGCGCTCTGAAGGAGTTTCTCCCTCTTCTCAGAGGAGAACACGTTCTTGTGCGCACAGACAACACCACTGTTGTGGCGTATATCAATCGCCAGGGCGGCACGCGCTCTCCGGACCTGTTTCGCCTGGCGTACAAACTGCTCACCTGGGCCTCTCGCCACTTCCTGTCGATCAGGGCGGCGCACTTGCCAGGTGTTCGCAACACAGGCGCGGACCTCCTCTCCAGGGATGTTCCGCGTGCAACCGACTGGCGCCTCTGCCCAGCCGTGGTGCACAGCCTTTGGTCCCGCTTCGGGCGGGCACGAGTCGATCTGTTCGCCTCGAGAGAGAACGCTCATTGCCCAGCGTGGTTTTCGCTGGAACAAGATGCGCCGCTAGGGTCAGACGCGCTGGCACACCCGTGGCCGCGCGGTCTGCTCTACGCTTTTCCCCCCCTTCCTCTGATGCGTCAGGTGTTGGCCAGGATCAGAGCGGGGGCGCACAGGGTGATTCTGATCGCCCCCAATTGACCATCTCAGAGCTGGTTCTCAGATCTGGTCTCACTGTTAGACGGCCAGCCGTGGACTCTCCCTCTGAGGAGAGACCTCCTGTCGCAGGCTCACGGGTCGCTGTGGCACCCCAAGCCGGAAGCGTGGAGACTGACGGCTTGGCCCCTGAACGGGCGCGTCTCCTAGAGAGCGGCCTGTCAGACGCAGTGATAGAGACCGTCCAGGCTGCTAGAGCTACGTCCACTAGGTCGTTGTATACACTGAAGTGGCGCGTATTCAGCACGTGGTGCAGAGACAGAGGCTGTGATCCTCTAGTCTGCCCTATTGGCGAGGTGCTTGCTTTTCTGCAACACCTATTTGATCAGGGTCGTACACCCTCTACTTTGAAGGTGTACCTCGCAGCCATCTCAGCTTGCCATGTTGGCTATGCTGGCGTTTCCCCAGGCGCTCCCCCCCTTGCGTCGCGCTTCATGAAGGGCATCAGACGGCTCCGCCCCTCTGCCTCCCCTTCGGTTCCTACTTGGGACCTGGCCACCGTCCTACGTGGACTGGCCCTTACGCCCTTTGACCCTCTGTCGAGTGCCAGTCTAAAGATGCTTTCCCTTAAGACTGCGCTTCTGCTCGCCCTGGTCTCGGTGAAGCGCGTCAGCGATCTGACTGCCTTGTCGGTCAGTCCTGACTGTCTTGAGTTCACGCAAGGTGACGCGCGGGTCACGCTGCGGCCGAATCCCTTTTCTCGCCCGAAAGTGCTGTCTACTGACCCTCGTTCGAGGGTCATTGAGCTCGCAGCCCTTCCTGAGACGGGCAGTTCTGTCTCCGTTACTCTGTGCCCAGTCAGAGCGCTTCGTGCCTACTTGACGCGTACGCAGAGCATCAGGAAGACGAACCAGTTGTTCGTCTGCCATGGCGAGCGTGCCAAGGGTCAGGCCTTGTCTACCCAACGCATGTCGCATTGGCTTACAGAAGCCATACGTCTGGCATGTGAGGCGGCGGGTGTTCCTCCGCCTGTTCATGTCAGGGCGCACTCCACCCGTGGAGTGGCGGCTTCTTGGGCCTTCTGGAAGGGCGTCCCCCTGAAGGATATCTGCTTGAGCTCTTTGTGGGCCTCAGGCAACACCTTCGCGCGTTTTTACGCATTGGATGTCACCAGGCCGGGTGTAGCAGAGAGTGTTCTCTCTGGGCCCGGCGGCGGTCCCATGGGTCTTCCCACCTCGGGCTCCTCGGTGTAGGGCTCTTGAGGCTTGGTTGTAGTGATCCACTCGTACGTTTCGGCTTCGAAACGAAAGAGAACGTTACGGATACTAACGTATCCTCGGTTCTCTGAGTGAGAAGCCGAAACGTACGCTTCGGGCCTCAATCGCCGACGCTGGCGAGCTTGGCAAAGAGGACCTGAAGCGTAAGCGCAGTCAATATATAGACTTTCTGACGTCACGCAGGGCTGTCTAAGTAGTTGCCTGCGCGCGTCAGTGCGCTTACTGCCCTTTTTTTCAAAGGGTTGGTTTAAAATGACTTCAGAAAAGCAGGAGATGATAGGCATCATCCACTCGTACGTTTCGGCTTCTCACTCAGAGAACCGAGGATACGTTAGTATCCGTAACGTTATCTTTGGATGCTGGTAAATAACCTTTTGCATAAACTCAGTCTCCTGTTTCAATTAATTATCATTCAATATTATTTGAAAACTAAAATAATACTGTGTTCTGAGCAAACTATCAAACGACCTTTAATTTCAACAGACAGTAAATTAAAAAAAGAAAAGAAAAAGATCCCCACGACTTAACAGTTCTGAGAATGTTATTGATTATATAAAGAATGTATAGGTTAATACACAACAAAACAACACATTATTGCAAATACTTGTGATAACTACATGAATATGATAACTGTATAGTAACAGTGTCTGATTTGAGATCTTTCCAATCGGTTCAGTGGAAATTAGTTAATTTGTCAATTGGTTCTGTAGAAATCACTTAATTTTTAGGCTAGGTTTACACGAGTTCAGACAAGCGTTCTCGGGAGGAAATCTGTGTGCATACGGTGACGCAAAAAGTGTGTAGAAATCGATTGGGTATACATGCCAGACGGCTAGGTGGTGCTTTGATACACTAACACAAACACCGCCATGCCTACGCGCATGACCGTAGATCCTCCTCTGTTCGCCAATAGCATGTGTACAGTAACGACTCCTGTACATTTATTAAGGCTGCCAGAGTAGCCTGAAGGTCCGAAGCATGGATGTAATCCGACATGTTTGTTTACTGCGTGACGTAAACGCCTTCGCGACGTGAGCAGAACAGCAGATCTGAGCCAGTTTTGCGTCTTGGCCAGTTTTGACGGAAGCGCTACTCCCGAGCCCCAAAAACGCAGTCACCATATAAACAAAAGGCACTTCCGATAAAATATTTTGTCGTCTTTACTCGCAAGCGTCTTCGTGTAAACTGGGCCTTAAACTGGTTCTGTGGAAATTGGTTTATTTTAAAATCAGATCAGTGGAAATTAGTTTTATTCATTTTAAACATTGAGGTAAGGGCTACAAGGAAATACCACTGTAACTTTAGTTGATGATTTCCGCGATGCGGTAAACACGGAATCTAGTCATAAAAATGGAATTTAAACGCGGAATCGAATGGAATTCGGGCAAAGTTGTAGCCTATTAAGTTAATGAAGTTGAGCTGTATAATGAGAAAAGTTGTAATGGACTTTTTTTCCCCAAACTATTTTTGGAGATCTACTTTTCAGTTAACAGTGGCTATAACATATGTTTCTGTATGTGTTAAAATTAAACTGTTCATTTGATATGTGTGGTTGTGATTGTCATTGACTTTTAAAGCTAAATATTGATTCCCCATGCACTCCAAAATTAGACACTTGTTAAGGTAACTAAATATTATTACAACGTAAAACACAGAATTCAGAAAAATAAAAATGGAAAAAGTGGAATTTAGGAAAAAATAAAACGGAATTTGGGAAAAAATAAAATGGAATTCATAGGGCCCTACTTTAGTATTGAAGAAATAATGTGGATATCTCCTTGCGATGCCCTTCT
Source organism: Limnothrissa miodon (assembly GCA_017657215.1). NCBI lineage: Eukaryota > Metazoa > Chordata > Actinopteri > Clupeiformes > Clupeidae > Limnothrissa > Limnothrissa miodon. The sequence goes on from JAGFZM010001193.1 coordinate 5,200, forward strand.
CAGAATTTTCCCGGTAGCCACCATCTTGAAATTAAATAATGATAAGTCGATAACATTGGTAACATCTTCCAGTACAGTCCAACAGATGGTTGCACCAGTAGAACTTAAGGTCGTTCCTAAGTTGGAGTGTAAAGTCCACCAATAGCTAACGTTCACTGTAGCTAGTTTCAAACTTGCGCCGTTCTTAATTTCAGTTGCACCACCATAACTTATGACATAACTTTATTAGTAGTGCGTAAACCTCTCCTTAACCAAACTGTTGTCCCATGTAATGACGTTTGCACAGAATAAAGCCAATCAAACAGGTAATGCGGCATCTGTCTTGCAGTTTATGTGAGTTGATAAAATTGTCCTGCATGAAAAAAGAGCTAATAGCTCGTTTTGACTTTTTAACTTTAATACAAGCCAGTGACACTGCCTGGCCCTCGTCTACATAAATGTAAGATGTTATAAACGTGTAGTCTGACTAAAACAACTCACAATAAAGTGTATTTTAGTGTCATTTGTTGTGATTTACTGTTTAAGCTACATAAGTATGCGAAATACCTTCTATAAAATAGGCTAACTGGATTGTGTAACAATAAAACGTGAATTAAAGGAAATAACGTTAACAGAATTAACAGAACTTCTACAATAAACCAAGAGCCCGTTATCAAGCAGCTACAAGAAAAAAACTCAAGTATTAGATGTTATCGGTAAGTTTGTTTTTAACTTTTACTATTATAAAACTATTCAAGAGCTTCATAATGATGTATAAGGTCAATTCCATGCCATTGTTGTCCTTACAATGGAAAAATTCTGTAATCACAGAAACAGAACTGTTCTTAAAATGTTCACTTGGGTCTAAATTGTATTGTACATAACAACTCTGGCTGATTTTTTTTGACAATTGCATTCTTTTTACATCATCTACAAGGTATGGCCCAATTGGAAAACAACAATTTTCAAACGGGTGTATGATACAGTTGTAAGAGGGGGATAAATGGAGCCCAGATTTCAACAAAGTATTATCATTTGGCATTTCTCAGATTGGCAAGGGAATGATAATCTCCATAAATGTATAGCCCTCTTGTTTGTGAGTCCGCGAGTTCCATGGTTAAGTCACGTCCATAACGTTTTATATAATGATAGCCTATATGTAGGCTATCATTACACCAAGTACACAGCGAATTTGTATTGATAAAAGACCCACTCCAGTCATTTATTTGACATTTATTTCCAACATAGTTCGTAACAGAGTTACACTAACTAGCTTTTTTCATGAAAACAAATCTTTGTTGGGTCTAAACATACAAATCCATAAATCCACGCTTTTGAAAGTGAGATTTCCTCAGAACTGATGAGTTCTCCCGTTTCACCACAAACTATACAATTTTATAATCTTATAAGATTTATAAAATCATGACTAAACCACACACATAGGCCTACAGAATCGTAGCCAATTTGTTTCTCTCCCTGATCATTAACATTCGAACGTTGAAAGGAACACCGCATACTCCTTATTGTTATAGGCTTTAAATATAACATTGCGCCAAGAATCAAGAAATAAAACGCCATGATGTGGCAGGCTGTCAGTGCCAGTGAACAATCGGCCGTAACGCTTAAGTTTCTTGGTAACAGGTTAGTTACTCTCCTGCTTTGATTGGCATGCAATTCACAGTGACATATCCTAATATCCGTACAATGACTGATGACGGCAGGGATTCCATTAACCGACAAATGTCCATCATTGACAGATTTTTTTTTAGCCAGGACGGGAAAATCTGAAGGCCGTCCATCATTTTGACAGATTTTACCATTACCAATAATAAAAATTACAATAAAACACAAAATTGAAATAATAGGCAAGTTTTGAGTTTCTTACTCTACATAAGTTTCATTGCCGTCACCAACTTTAAATCTGAGCCGACGTTACGGCTGTCTTGGTATTCAGTGGGCTACTAATCTAGCTTCATTGTAGACTGTGCAAGGCTGTTCAGCGCCCGTCGCACTCCAGCCAACGCTCTGACTTAAAACCGTTAGCAGTCTGATGTAGGCTACAGTATTAATGCTTTTCTTCTCAATTATCTGAAGAAACACATCATTTTGCTATTTAAAAGAGAGTTTGTGTCACTTCCCTGTCTCCTACTTCGTGTTATAGCAATGGCAATATAGCGCTGTTTCTTGTTTATAACATATAGGCCTTGCCTAATTTAGTTTTATTAACCCCCCACTATCACATGTCGAAAGAATCTGGCCGTTCGTAACTTTGACAAATGATGAATCATAAATTTAGGTAGCCTACTGGTACGTTAACATCTCCTCCATTCAGCCAGTGGTGAACATGTCACTCGCTAGCCTAGATGACCTGATGAATGAGCCTGGTGAGGCGGAGAAGAAATTCAAAGAGCCATCACAAGACGGCAGATTCTGTGGAATCACACTCTCGCAGCCAGACGCGCAGGCAGAGCCTCTTGCCGTCTTATCATCGCTTCCCTGGGAGAAATGTTAGACTTTAGAGTTTTGGCTGAAGTGGCGCTGGTTATTCCAGTATCCAGTGTTGAACTGAGCGCGCCTTCAAAATAACGTTAAAACCGCAATGAGAAGTCGTCTGTTGGAGTCAAAGACGCAACATTTAATGACTGTCTCGGCGGCAGTCTCCATTGACTCGTTTGATTATGCGCAAGCGAGTTCCAATTTAAATCCATGCGGGCCAGAAGGAAGATTTGAGCTACAAAAGGACAATTCAGATTTTAACTTCAACCTTCTAAGTGTTGTTCATATTTCACTTCAATCGTTCTAAATACAATTATCTTTGTTCGGCTACGTAGTCAAATAACATTGTTCATTTGCCCGTTAAAGCACAACAGCTGCAATGTTTTAGCAGCGGAAAAAAATGAGTTCACAAGTGACCAAATGTCAGAATCTCTGTTCACCTGTTTACTTAGTTAGGATAGTTTATAAATAAATGAATTTTTAAATGAAAATGTCTCAATAAAAAAAGAGTTATTAAATATAAGCATTAGGCTATTGTCTATAATGTCAGCATTACGACATTACGACCCTGTCTGTCAAAATGACGGACAATGAAAAAGTTTAACGTAACCACTGGATGACGGCACACCATAGGGTAATAATTGAATGTTACCCTACTATTTAAACAAAACCTGTTAAGCCAACCAGTTGCAATAATAAAATAAACCACAACTTACCTATTCTGATGTGAACTCCTCATCTCAGCAAACTCATGTTGGTAGGCTACTAATTTAGCAGCCACTGAATATCCAGTTAGTTACAGTTAATGCCCTATTCAAAGTGTACGTGACATTTGCTCTACCCTGAGGATGTGTCTTGATAGGCTATGTCCCCTATCCACCAAACCGGCTCGGCCCTCCCAACCGCATCCTTGGCTTGATGATTCCATCCGTCGACAGCGTACAAACCTCAGAGCTGCTGAAAGGCAATGGCGCAAATCAAGAAATCCTTCTGACTTAAACAGGTTCCAGGCACTGCTCTCTTCCTTCTCATCTGATATCACTGCTGCAAAGAAGGCTTTCTATAATGACAAAATTCAAAACGCCACGGAAACCAGGAGACTATTCTCAACCTTCAAAACTTTACTCAACATCCCACCACCACCTCCTGCTACTAATCTGACAGCTGATTCTTTTGCTTCTTTCTTCAACGACAAAGTAGCTGCCATCAGTGGGCAGTTCTCTGAACCAACTGCAAAGGCTACAACTGCACCATATACTAGCGGAAACACCTCCGATTGCAATAGTCCTGCCGTGACATTTCCTTCATTCAAACCCCTCACCGAAATAGATGTGTCCAAACTTCTCACTTGCAGCCGTCCTACAACGTGCCCTCTGGACCCGATTCCAACCAACCTCTTGCAATCCATTGCTCCAACTATCACACCAGCTATCACACATGTGATCAACGCTTCACTATCAACAGGAATCTTCCCTTCTGCATTCAAGGTAACACCTCTACTCAAAAAACCCTCTCTTGCTCCCGACCAAGTGGGAAACTACAGGCCGGTCTCTCTCCTGCCATTCCTTGCTAAAACTATTGAAAGGGCGGTATTCAAACAGGTTACTGAATTCTTGAGCCAACAGAATCTACTCGACCACAACCAATCTGGCTTTAAGAGCGGCCACTCCACTGAAACAGCTCTACTATCTGTGGTTGAATCCTTAAAAGAAGCCAGAGCAGAATCAAAGTCATCTGTACTCATCCTGCTTGACCTGTCAGCTGTTTGGTACGGTAAACCACAGTATCCTATAGTCTATACTGTCAAACATGGGCATCAAGGGTGATGCATACTGCTGGTTTGAATCCTACCTCACTGGGCGACTGTTCAAAGTGTCCTGGCTAGGACACACCTCTGCGCCTTACCACCTTGCTACTGGAGTACCCCAAGGATCTGTGTTGGCCCCCCTCCTTTTCTCCATCTATACCACTTCTTTGGGCCAAATCATCCGCCAGCACAGCTTCTCTTACCACTGCTATGCCGATGATACCCAGCTCTATCTGTCATTCTCACCCGATGACCCAACCATCCAAACGTGAATCTCCGATTGCCTCTCTGACATCTCTGCATGGATGCAAGACCATCATCTCCAGCTGAACCTCTCAAAAACAGAGCTGCTGGTCCTCCCAGCTAAACCAACTATTCACCACAACATTTGCATCAACTCTGGCTCCTTGTCTCTTGCTCCCTCACGGGTAGCCAGGAACCTAGGTGTTATGATTGACGACCAGCTAACCTTCAATGACCATGTTGCTTCTGTTGCCCGGGCCTGCCGCACTATTCAATATCAAAAAGATCTGACCATACCTAACTCAACAAGCCTCCCAATTGCTGGTTCAAACTATGGTCCTCTCACGCCTTGACTACTGCAATGCCCTTCTGGCAGGACTTCCTGCCTGTGCCGTCAAGCCACTTCAGATGATCCAAAATGCTGCGGCGCGTCTCATCTTCAATCAGCTGAAGAGGACGCATGTCACCCCTCTGCTAATCAAGCTCCACTGGTTGCCTCTGGCGGCTCGCATCAAATTCAAATCACTGATGCTGACTTACAAAGTGCTTAGAGGATCTACCCCTTTTTATCTAAGCGCTCTCATAAAAGCTCAGGCTACCCCCCGACAACTCCGGTCCTCCAATGACTGTCAACTGGCAGTCCCGGCACCTCGCCCAAGGCAATCCAGACTCTTCTCATGTGTCGTCCTACGCTGGTGGAATGACCTACCAAAAACAATCAGAACAGGGCCATCTCTGGAGGCCTTCAAAAAGCTCTTAAAGACCCAGCTATTCAGAGAACATCTTCTATCCTAGCACTAAAATGAACTGAAGCACTATCCCCTAGCACTATGCTCCTTAAGGTTTCTGCTATGTAGCTTGATTGTTATCCTCGTTTTGTAAGTCGCTTTGGATAAAAGCGTCTGCTAAATGCATAAATGTAAATGTAAATTTAGGCTACCCCATCTTAAAAGGTGCACATTCCTGCGATGGACATATTATATTTCATGTTTTGGATCGTCTTTTTGGATTATGATTGTGTATATGTGGACAAGATCCAACAAGGTAGGCTAATCTGTTTTCTAATCTTGGCTGTATCTGGAACAAGATTATCTTGGCAGCGACTGAACATGAAGTCAGATCTATCAGTAGACTGGTTTAGGAAACCAACGATCAAAATAGCTAGCTACCTTGTCTGGGCACTCTCCACCTGTGCAGTTTACAACATTGTTATAATGGGTAATTGGTTAATGTAGAACTAATGTGCACCCCAGCCTACCTGTTGGTAACGTTATTGATAACTGCCACCTCACTCCTCGCTGGGCTGCTGCTGTTAAAGCTGCTGGTTTTGAATGCAGCACAGCCTAAGTAATACAGTCCCTTAACATTTTGTAAAACCGTTATAACTTATAACCGACTTATAACTTATAACTAACGTTGTCATTCACTGTGAGTTTTTTTTATCAGAGCATTGTTTCACCATAAAAGCAATTTTCTCTCCCGCTATACAATTAACGTAGCAATAGCTTCACACTTGTTTCCTTGCCTGCATACTGTAACGTTGTTGATGTTATCTGTAAGCTCTAAGAACCAGCAGCAAATGAAGGTTTTAGATGGTCCAAAGCTACTGATAGTTAAAAAAAAAAAAAAAAGACGGGAACCTTGCACTTCCATTATTGACAAAAAGGAGCGAATATCTCACTTTTTTTTACCGGTGGACCTTCTATGATGGCTGATAACGTTAGCTGTTCTTGCAAGGAGCAGACGTTTCATAGGTGGTGGGGGAGGGGGGTTGGTAGCGATGTGAAGTTTGCGTGGAAAGAGGGGGAGGGGCGTATTCTCTTGGTAGCAATGTGAAGTTTGCGAGGAAAGATGGAAAAATGTAAGCTGCTTTTTGGGTAGAATTTTTAAATTATTTTTGGTGGGGGTAGGGGGTTCAACATTGGGGGTGTCCCGACCCCCCTATTTCCAATGCGCCTGCTCTCTATGTTGTGTAGGCTATAAGTTAGAGTAGCAGGAGTTTTAACAGACTACTATTTGGTTTAGAAATAATGTGTCATGAGGTTTATTCAATGGCTAGTTTGTAAAGATAAGCCTGTGTGTTGTACAGAGATCAGAGAAGTCTCAAGTCTTAACCTTCAAATCTCAAGCAAGTCCCAAGACATTTTTGTGAGAGTCGAGTCAAGTCATGTCAAGTCATTGGCTGAGTGATGTCAAATGTGTCCTGGCTTAGTAGTGATGTACTCTTGCTCCTGGTGGCAGGCTGGAGCCTTGCATTTTAATCCCCTCCACTGGTGTGTGAATGGGTGTGTGATTGGGTGAATGTCATTGCAGGCGGCGCGTGTAGACGCAGCGTCCTCTGGCTCTCCTGACCGTGCGCATCACTGTGGGATAGCTACGTAATTTCGATTCCTCTGTATGTCCAGTATATGTAGAGAAATTGACAATATAGAGACTTAACTCTTCAAATTTTGGCAGAGGGGAGAAGTGCAAAAAAAAATGCTTTTATTGCATAATATTCCATTAATAATTACCATACGGAAATGAAATGGAGACACTTTTATGTTTTATACTACGATTTACTCTTGAAAGTGGCCCATTTCTCATTTAAGTCATACATCTCTCATATAGGCCTACTTATACATACGGTAATAGGGTTTGTGCATGTTGTTTGGCTGTTATATTTTATATATATGAGTTAACAACAACAAAAAGCAGCTAGCGCTAACAAACTACAGTAACAGCTACATTGATGTAGACTTTGGACTAGCAACTAGCGCTAGCTAGACCTGATCTGCCAAGTGATTAAATCTGGCAATTTGAGATAGGCTACCATATTTCAGTCAAATTGTCTGTTATTTGATAGGCGGGATCAATGTGAAACCGAGTCAACATGATTAAAACTTAATGTCATGCAAACAGTAAGCTCTTGTCACGTTTGACTGATGAAGATGAGATGTTAGCTGCCAGCTAACGTTTGATGAAAAATAATGTGAAATTAGAGACATTACTGGTGCGGTAAAATTGGTTTTAGATTGGATATTCGGCAGACATTCATAAATCGGTTTATAAACATTCAGATTTGCCAAATTGCAGACTAGTTTCTCTGCGTTTCTCACCCTAATAATGTCATTAATTCACGTCATTATTAACTCAATTTACACCACTTCTAACTTTAAGCTTTGTGAAGTGGATATTCCAGTCTTACATTCTTAATAACGCTATAACGAAAAACATTACAGACCTGCTGAAAGACGTGCTAACGAAAAAGATAAGAAACACACCAGTATCTTTATTAAGCACCTATAGTCAAGCAGTACCTTTCACAGCAGTTTATTTTTCAAAATGATAAGTCGTCTTGGTTATTACACATAGTGGGCCTATAAGAATAAGGCAATAATTCAGCTTTAGCGGCAGGTGCAGCGAAATAAGTCACACCATTTAGTCCCTCTGGAAGGGCTGTTCATGTCACATTCTTTTCTTGGATTTATTACATATTTGTGTAATTTGGGTCACTTTGCAATCTTTCAATTGTAATAACGTGCTAATGATAAATGGTGCAGATGTGCTGCTAACTTTATCAAGCACCTATAGCCATGCAGAACCTTTCACAGCATTTCATTTTTCAACACGAAAGTTTTTTTGGTTATTACATAGGATGGGTTTATATGAAGACAATAATTCAGCTATATTTTAATTATCATATTGACAGTAAACAGTAGTGTTATAAATGTAAGGGTAAGTTTAGATATTGCACTGCCTTCAGTAATCTTTTGGTGAATAGGTGAATTAAGTAAGAGGCAGAGGAACTGGAGCTCCTGGGAAGTTGTGAAGTTAACGGTGTTCATATAGACCCACCATATGTAATAACAAAGAAGTGTTTTATTTTGAAAAATGAAATGCTGTAAAAGGGTCTGCATGGCTATAGTTGCTTGATAAAGTTAGCAGCACGTCTGCACTATTTATCGTTAGTGTATTATTACAATTGAAAGATTGCAAAGTTACCCAAAATACACAAATATGTAATCAATAAAAGAATGTGACATGAACAGCCCTTCCAGACGGACTGAATGACTAGACTTATTTCTCTGCACCTGCCTCCAAAGCGGAATTATTGCCTTGTTCATATAGACCCACCTTATGTAATAACCAAGAAGACTTTTATTTTTAAAAATGAATGGCTGTGAAAGGTACAGCTTGATTATAGGTGCTTGAAAAAGTTTGTGTCATTATTTTCCATTGGCTCGTAATTACAACTGAAAGACTGCAAAGTGCCCAAACTAAAGAAAGATGTAAAAGAGAAACCAAAATATAAATGTGACATGAAGAGCTCTTCCAGACAGACTAACTGGCATGACTTATTTCATTGCACCTGCCTCTAAAGCTGAATTATTGCCTTGTTCATATAGACCACCACATGTAATAAACAAATATACTTTTATTTTGAAAAATAAACTGCTGTGAAAGGTACTGCTTGACTATAGGTGCTTGATAAAGTTTGAGGCGTATCTGCACCATTTATCGTTAGGGTTGGGTATCAAGAATCGATTGGAACCGGGACTAGCTTTCCGATTCTCCCGGAATCGTTGCAGAGTTTAACTTTCGGTTCCTAGTTTCGATTCCTAGCCCGCCAACCAGAAGAAGCAGCTGTCAAACACTAACGAAGAAGCGTCCACTGGAAGTGTTTACATTTAACCGCGAGCTTAAATCAAACCAGAGCCTCTGGTCCGACATGGATGTGTGTCGGCAGCCCAAAGTGTGGCTTCACTTTACTAAACAAATCGGCACCTCTGCTAGATGCACAATTTGTGATAAGATTGTTTTGCGCAAAGGAGGGTGCATGTCAAACATGATAAAGCACCTCCGAGGTCATCAAATAGAGATAAATGTGTGCCCCGTATTTGTTGTGCTGCGCCGACCTCCAGTGCAGTCGGAATCCGGTGAGTAAAACAATACTACATCGGAACATCTTTTGTCGCCCTCTTACGTGTAGGCTATGTGTCCTTTATATCCACCATAAACCGTAAATCTGTCCGGTTTTCATCTTATGTTCATTCTGTTTACATAGCCTATTATAGCTTCGTGCATTCTCAGTAGACTACTAACTAGAGTATGCTTCAACTTAGATTTCTTTCGACATGTTGACAATTCTGCCCTCAGCATGGATATACTATACACTATATAACCGATATAAAATGTAATTAATGTGGAAGAAAAGCTCCCAAGCCATAAGTGTATCTAAATTAGCTATGTACTGCTGTACTGGCTACTGAAAAATGTAAGGTTCATGTATCAATTGTCCATGGCTGGAGATACCATCTGAACGGGCGCACATCTTGCCTGAGAAGGCAGACATGATAATTTTCTTGAACAAGAACTGTCTTTAATTTTATACTGTTACCTCCTGCTGCTAATCTGGACTATATTTTGTTTATTGGCTATTCTGCTTCAGATTAGCCCATCAGTGGAAGCCTGTTAAAATGTTTCATGAGTTTTTCAAAAAATGAAATTAAAAATAAAGTTAAAGTCTACCTCTGTGAAAATGTATTCAGCCTATTTATGATAGTTATATTCAAGTTCATAGATTTAAAACAGCCTGTGAGAAATTCATAGTAAATTTCATAAAAAGTTCATAGAATTAAAATTGATGAAGGTCAGACTATTTCATTCAGAAAGACCGTTGGATAGCTGGCTCATTTAAACTATCCTTAACTTTTTTTGACCCTGCCTCTTAAAAGAATCGGAATCGAGAATCGTTAGGAACCGGAATCGAAATAAGGAATCGGAATCGAAATCGTTCAAATTGAAACGATACCCAACCCTATTTATCGTTAATTTGTTATTACAATTGAAAGATTGCAAGTGTCCAAACTAACGAATGATGTAATAGAGAAACCAAAAAACAAATGAGACATGAAGAGTTCTTCAAGAGAGACTGAATGGCTTGATTTTTCTGTCTGTACTTCCCTCTATAGCTGAATTATTGCCTTATTCATATAGGCCCACTATGTGTAATAACCAAGAAGACTTTTATTTTGAAAATGAACTGCTGTGAAAGGTACTGCTTGACTATAGATGCTTAATAAAGATAGTGGCGTGTCTCTAATCTTTTTCGTTAGCACGTTATTGCAATCTAAAGACCGCAAAGTGATCCAGACTACATAATTAAGGTGGACTATTATTTGAAAATGCACTGCTATGAAAAGTAGTACGCATCTGTAAGTTCTTCATCGAGTTTAAAGTTTATCTCTAAAGTTTTAGTTTGCATGTTATTACAAAAGAAAAGTTGCAAGTTGCCTTAAATTGACAAATGGAGTGAGAAGTTAAATAAAAGAAGAGTTAAGATATGATGTGCTCTACGAGAGAAAAAAGATGGTTTAAGTCATTTGATGCTATCTACAAAAAAACCTGAATGAATTACAGTGTAATACATTTTTCTAAGTGTTTTATTTAGAAAAATGAACTGCTGTGAAAGGTACTACACTGCTATAGGCACGTTAGAAAGCTTTCAGCAGGTCTGTAAAGTTTTTCGTTACAGCGTTATTAAGAATGTAAGACTGGAATCCTCTTCACAAAGCTTAAAGTTAGAAGTGGTGTGAATGGTGTTAATAATGACATGAATTCGTGACCGTAAGAAACACGGAGAACCCGGACTGCCATGTAGGCCTATTTTACAAATGTTGATGTTTGTAAATCGACTTGTGAATGTCTGCCGAATACCCAATCTAAAACCAATTTTACTGCACCACATTACTTACTTCTTTGTGTAGTCGGAAATGGCGGGTGAAATTTAACGTGGTGCTGGATGTGTCGGATATTTTTGCGCTGCACACCTTGCACATGGCGAATCGTTTCTTTTGTTGAGTTGAATAGTCTTTAACTCCAAATTTTATGGTTTTGGGAACCATGGCTGCAGTAGCAGTAGAACCGGTAGCGCCTTCTATCCTTCAAACCCCGACCGCTCTACTGTACTATAGATGGCGGTACTGTTGCCAGATGAGTACTGGTTGCCAGGTTCGCCCACATGCAACGGGAAACATCCAATCGAAAATATTTTTTACTATTATTATTCGCCAGTTAACTAAGACAGCAATGACTTGTCGAGTCATTGCAAGCAAGCACTAAGTCAAGTCTCAAGTTATGAGTAACAAGTCCAAGTGAAGTTTTCTCACTGTTGATCAAGCAAGTTACAAGTCCTCAATCTGGCGACTTAAGTCTGACCCGAGTCAAGTCACTAGACTCGAGTCCCCCATCTCTGGTGTCATTATGTAATATTAATTTGAAATATCTTGAATTTTATTTGGGTAGCCTGGTAGAAGTTTTAAAATATTTGTAATAGTAGCTCAGCTTTTACAACTCTTCCCCCTGTTTACTGAATGGTAGAATATCAGCTCAATTGAATCATCCTGACTGGCACTGTAGGGAGATGAGTACCCTTTGTGACATGACCAGGTTAATGAAAGTGTTTTCTGTGGTGTCTCTTAAAGAGGCACTCAGTAAGTCTGTTTTTTAAACCTGCATTAAACGCAACAAACCTGTAGGGGGAGCTCTGTACAGCTAGATGTATTGCTGTGGCGTACGCTCTCTCACAAGTTGCAAGTTCCGTATTCACTATGCAGGGCTGTACAGCGGTGCGCTCAATCGCCATTTGCAACAGAACAGGCCAGTCTAACAGAAAAAAACGATTTCTAAGCGATTTTATGACCACAAAAATGGTCTAATAAACTTACTTAGTGCCTCTTTAACAAAACTAAGACAAGAAACAACTTGCTACCAATGCAGCCATGCTACCAATGGGAGCCTTCACCCAAAATTATTAAGGCCGGCAAGAAGCCCATAGTCATGTACACCAATATGACTTATGCAGACTTTGTGGACATATGACATATGCAGACTTTGTGGACATATAGCACTGTTCATTTTCTGTTTCTGTTCTGTTGAAATAAAACAGTTTGTAAATATTTGTGAGGGGCTAACATAGACTTAGATTATGATCAGCTAAAAATGCTACACATTGTGCCTTTAACATAACCTATAAAATCATGCAAGGGGATTAGATGCTGTAATTCAAGAGTTTTCTGCAAATCATTCCACGCCAAAGGTGCTGCAAACATGAAAGCGTTTTCAAACAATTCTGTCCGGGGTTGAGGTACATTCAGTAAAATAAAGTCCTGGGACCTTAAACCATAAGTGTATTGTTTGAAAGAATGAAGTTCAGAAATGTAATATGGGAGCTTGCCAATTATGGGCTCATATAGAAAGATTGCTCTCGGGTTAGGAACGACCGTTAGGATTGCTGTGTTCCACTTTTCCTCCCTATGGTAGTTCGTTGCCTTGTTGCCGTGTTTTTTTTTGCTCATGTGAGCATAGTGTAAGGTGATAAGACTTGAGTTTGCTAAAAAGAGAACACCTCATCGGTGTGTGTGTGTGTATTTGGGGGGAGGGGAGCATGGATCACGACCAAGGCGAAATGTGAATTTCTTTCTCAGTTCCTCCGTGAACACATTATGTTTCGGCATAGCTGCAGGAGCCTACATGCACTCATGTTATTAAGGTGCAGACTGACAAATTAAAAACTAGATTGCATTTTCTTGGTAGAAACCGCGGGGTGGACTTGCCACCGCGTCACCCATTTTTTTTGTGTGTGTGGACGTGTGCGAAGTTAGCCGCTGTTCAGTGTTGCCAACTCCTCAGTGAGAAAAGTAGCCAATAGCGTCCCTAAAAGTCACCAGAAGTCGCTAAATGACGTCATGACGCCATGACATAATCACCTGCGTTTACCCTGTTTATGTTTATATTGCTTTTTTGCTTATATATATAGGCCTATGTTGTTATAAGTGTGCTTTATACATTGCTTTTTTTAAAAATGCATCTAATAGCTGCCTTTGACAGGAAATAAACCCCAGTAATTAGCAAGTGAGTTCTCAGTTTGTTGTCTCCCACATGGAGGTATTATAAAACTCCTAACAACACCATTTGCACAGGCACAGTTCATTCACATCTATGTCATTGGCAGCTGCCTTGCGTTCACAGTAATATTCTGCTCCTTTTAGCTGGAATTACCGCACACTGATGATGATCAGAGCAGACACAGGGAGATGAGTAACTAGCGTTTCCTGGAAAGCAAGACCTCACGCTTACAGGACAGTGGTGACGATTGGAAGGTTGCTAAGGTTTGTCCAAAAGTCGCTAGATTTGTCGCTAGGCGCTTTTTGTCACACTTTAGTTTTTTCTCACACTATATGCAGTCAGCCTGAGCAAACCACACCCACTACTCTTGAGTATGCCTCGGCTGCCTGTAGAACGTCGGTCGAACCGAATGTGGTGGTGCACAGCGCATGAATAGGGGAAGGGGCAGTCGGGGGAGGGAGAGAGAAGGACAAGAAATAACAGTTGTGTGTCATTGTGTGCTCTGTGCAGTGCAGAGACGACTGACGTGCCAAAAAAAAAAAGCCGCCAAATTTGTTGTCAGCTATAGGAGCTTTGTAGTCGTCAGAGACGGCCAAAAGTCGCTAAATCTAGCGACTAAGTTGCTAAATTGGCAAGACTACTGCTGTTAATTACCTTTTATGCTAATAATGCTAACAATGCTAACAGTGGTGCTCATTGAACTTAGCTGATGTGAATGAGCACATAATCTAAAAATGCTAACAATGCTAGCTATGCTAACAATGCTAAGTAGCCAACTAGCAGTTATATATTCTTCGTCGGAAGACAACAGGTTGCGAAGCTAGTTTGGTTGCATTAACAAAGGCACTCCTTCTCTGGTAACCAGTAGCATACCGTGAGCTAAGTGGGACAGAAAAAAGTGCCGTGACGACAGTTGCAAGTTTTTTTATTTGTATTTTTGAGCTACATTAAAACATGCTAACTAAACTAGTTAAAGCCAAATATCGGATGAACGGACATTACAAACAGTAAGCTGAGATAACTGTTCATAAAAATGGACTCATTGCTATGCACTCGTTTGGGCTCTATCAAGTCCAAAGACTTACAATAAACCGATAAACTATGTAAATAAACACATGAAAAATATAAATACCGGTAGTGTCATCAGACATTAACTGATCAAACAATCCAAAATTTTGGAAAGCCTACATAAACTCTATGTAGTTAATGTGATCATATTAAAGAAATATTATAGAAATAGATTTGGAGCAATGTTTTTTCTGAGGAACAATTTTTTTGGAGCATGGTTTTGCAGGTAGTTCGCCGTCCCGCCTGCCCGTATGGACAACATGTGCCTTCTGGTAAACTATCGTTGTCAAATGCTGGTCTGCTGGATTCCTTTTCAAATGCAGAAAATGAGTGCCGCAGCATGTGAGAAAATTGTAAATAAAAGAAGAACAGCTCGCCAGTATGGCAATTTTTTGGATATTAGAAGTCAGACCACTGTTGTCTGCAAATGCAAGACTGTCGTCCCCGCCAAGGCTGGTAATACCACAAACTTGATGTACCACCTTAGCTTAGCCGTATTCAACCCATCTGTAGCTGCAAAAACGCACAAGCAGCAGACCACCGCAGGGAGGTACTCTACATAAGTGCCTTATGACAAAGAAACTAAACGGTACAAATATATTTAATATATCAAATATAATATATAATAATGGCGGCAGTGGCATATCATTTAGCTTCCATTTAGCACTGTCGAGAAGCCAGGTTATAAAAAGCTTATACACGTGCTTGATCCATGCTATGTTCTTCCCTGGCTGAAAGTACTTTTCTAAGACTGCCATTCCTTAGATGTATTTAATGTGCAAAAAATCTGTGCACCAAGAAATATTGTCAACCGAGTACTTTGCAACAACCTCTTACCTGTTGTCAAGCTGTGCATCTGAGCCATACACAAGCTTGACCATTCACTTCATTGACAATGGATGGGGTTTAACAAAACCAGATGCCTTGAGACTGCATACTTCCCTGAAGATCACACAGGAGAAGTAATAGCAGAAGGCTTGAAGGAGGCTCTGTTGTTCTGGAGTCTGAAGACAAAAAGGTGTGCATCATCACAGACAGTGGAGCAAATGTAGTAAAGGCCACCTCACTGGACACGGCTACTGGTGAATAGCTTTGTCATTTACACACTGACATGACTGTGTGTGCATGTTTCTGTATGTGTGTTTCTGTGTGTGATCTATTTTCAGTCGTTAACGTTGGCATTGTTTTTCTGCATGCTGCCGGAAAATGTAATGGAGTGGAGAGAGCTGTACGTGTGTGCAAGATAGTGGTATCCACCTTTTATTTGTGGAAGAAAGACTGCGCTCTCTAAAGCACAAGAACGTCTCCATCTTCCCAAACACCAGCTGGTCACTGAGGTGGGGCTCAAGACAGAAGATGGTGGCAAGGGTCCTAGAACAACAAAAGGCCATCACTGAAGTTCTGTCTTCTTACAAAAACAACAGATCATGGATGAAGACCAGGGCCAATCACAGGCAGGGCTTTCTGAGGGAGTGGACCAAGGTGTAGAAGGTGGAGCTGTCAGTGGACCATTTATGCCACTCACTGAAAAACAAAAAGTGGAGAGTGAGCTGGAAAGGTACCTGATGTGGCCTGATGCAGACAGTGAGTCTTACCCTCTGGACTGGTGGAAGGCTGGAGGCAAAAATAAATAAAAAAAATAGTTTAGAAGGCTATTATACTTCAATCACACTTGTTGCATGTGGCAGGGGCTAAGAGCCATCACAGGCTATTTGGGACCATCAACAGCAACTTGTCACCTGATTTATCTAATGCATTCCTTGCACGCTTCAACAACCACTATGAGGAGTCAAGCAGGTGCTCAGCACACCCCTTCACAGTGTCATATGCAGAGGTGGAGAGGACTCTTAGGAAGATAACCTCCTGAAAGACAGCATCTTGGAACGTGTACTTAGAGCAAAGATGGTAGAAGCAGAGCAAGATACTTAATGGCTATCATAGGTAAAATAGCAAATATACTTAAAGGCGCTCTAAGCGATGCTGTTTCACGTCACTTCTTGTTGACGTTCGAAGTATTGTCAAACAAAACGGACGATAGCTGCAGAGAGGGTTCAAGCGTTATAAGTTAGCTTACTCCTCCCCCTCCCTCCCGTGCCTCCTGAAAGACTCATGAACCTTGTCATTTATTGGCTGGAACACTGTTATGTTTCGTTTTCGTTTGTTATGCTAGGTTTGCCCACTGTGTTATGTTGCCGTTTGTGGAGCCTGGGCTGTCTACAGAGACCGCGTTTTTTTACAGTGTGTTCAAGGGACAGGCAGCTAGCAGATTGTGAGGAGATGTTTGCTGTATGTAACAACACATGTTTTAGTCCTAAAAACGTGTCACATCGCTTAGAGCACCTTTAATGGCTATCATAGGTATGATAGCAAACACATGTCATGGACATGTTTTTCTATAATAGGTAATATAAAGAGAGTAGCTGAACTTTACATTTTTTTCTGTGGACATCAAATACATTTCATCACCACATCACCATCCATGGAAAACTAGTCAATCAGGTCAGCATTTTCAAACACTGTCTCACCATGACTATGAACTATCGTGTAGTCAAACTAGAGGAACAGGCACGCTAAGCAACAGCTAATGCAGTTCTACACTTATACATCTGAACATTTTCAATGTGGTTATAATAGGCACAGGTGCCAAGGGTTTCCGACCCCTGTTGTAAGGCATGCATCTCTCTCACAAGCCGTCTGACGCACAGTGAGCTCTCCCTCATCTACTTCTATGGGGATGTCTCTAGGCTAATTGCTGTGGAAAGTTTATGGTGTTTTTCATAATGGAAACAGTCAAGCTTTTATTAAAGCTGTATTTTCTCATTGTGTAGTTGTCATAGGCTCGTATTATGTTTTTTCTGCTTTTTAAATTAGGCTAATAGCCTGAAGTAGGGAAAACAATGATTCAGCCTGAGCATGGCTAACAGACACTGCCTTGTTAAACTCATTGCTATTTTTTCCTCGACCTTAGGCCTACCTGTAATTGACCTATGACTAACAGCTGGATTAACTCTCCCAAATAAAGAGGACATTTTCTGGGAGTGTGGTGAGGTCTTTTTTCTTTTTTGTTCTGCAGTTTTTGACTTTCACGTTGATGGTGGAGTCATCTATGGGTGGGGTGGCCCCCTGATTGTCCCCTCAGCCATAACTGCAGTAGACAAACTCATGTGACAATCTGATGCTGCCCTATTGAATTTGTTTTGTCAGTATCACAATTTTACTACCAAAAAGCTAAAAACTAATGTTGAGAGTTTTTGTGCCAATATTATAAAGTAAACCATTGCATGAAGAAGTACTACGAAAAGGCTGTTGAGACAACTTTTAGGCCAGGAGACAGGGTGTTGGTGCTTATGCCTATGAAGGGTGTACATGTTATTGTGTCCATACATTACTAAAAGAAAGTTGGGGATTGCCTACATTGTATCAGTACTACATTACTACATTGTATCTGTTGGCCCAGTGGCTTGTGTGGTTGCCCCTTGTGTCGTTGATAAGGGCAGTGATAGCTAAAAGTTTCTGGAACCTGTTAGCATCCATTTTAGTAATTCTGAGTCTTTGCAAGCCTGCTAGTCTCATTAGTCAATCTGCTGCAAAAGGCAGTCCAGCAAGAGATGAACTTTAATGATCTGAGAGATACCAGTCTGTCTTTGATAGTTTAAAGCTGTCTTGTCCTGTGAGCTAAATTTGATAAGAGTTGCGGCAATTTTTCTCAAAGAGGCTTAATAAGCATCAACAAACATATTTAACTATTAGAAAAAGAGACACTTACTTTGGTTGTGCGAGCATGCCCCTTAGAGATTTATGTTTCAGGTTCAAATGGTTGTTGGTTTTTTTGGTTCAAGTCCTCAAAACCGCGTTTCGTAACTTTTTTCTTAATTCTTATTTTTTTTCTTGTAAAATTCTAAAAAGATTTAAAGTTAGTTTTATAGGAAATAAAAGTGTGTGTGTTTGCTTTCTTTAGGAAAAAAATCATAATTTTGTCAAGCATGCCTGGGTGAATACCCATGAACTTTGTTATCAAATTTGCAAACACCACTAATCAGTGGCCTAATCTGCGGAGGAGATGAGGCACTGTTATCATCTGGCATAGGGAAACAGGAGCATTGCAGCCAGAACAACCAGGCTGAAGAACAGTTTCCAGCCATCAAATAGGTAAACTAAGCCCAGTGTTAGTAGTCTCCCACTTCCACTCCCAGCATCTGCAAATGTTTGTACAGACCCAAACAGATCAATATTGGACATGGTCAAGGAGGAAGGAACTATGTAACCATTACCTTTTTGGAATTCTTCAGACCTCTAGTCTATAAGTTTTTGTATTGATTTGAATTTTTGAATTGTATTGATTTTTTTTTTTTGAAAGCAGTACAGAACCTTTTTTTCCAAGATGTGTTTGTAAATACTCAGTCAAATAGACCCCCCAGGTCTTCCCAAAATAGACTGATCTGTTTCCTGCTACAAAAAAATGTGTTTGGAAGTGTTGAGAGTTTGGAAAGGAATTGTTGGGGATTGAACACTTTGTTGAACAACCTGAGGGAAGGGAAAAATATATATTTTTTAAGTTCACATTTTGCCGAATGTGAACTTAAAATACTTCTATGGCCTTCAGTGTACTAAAATGTCTGTGAGGCACGTAATTGTTTTAATTTGATTTAAAAAGTGGATTTTCAAATGCTGTGAATGGGGTTCTTTTTATTTGTTTGTCTTTGATTTGTTATTCATCTGTTAGCAATGCACTGAATTTATGCTTTAATATGTGGAATTGAAAATTAGCCTATAGTATATTTATGTATGTAGCCTCATTTATATTTGGATGACATGGATAAAAACAGAATAGAGGCAACATACTGATTAAAATGGTTTAAAATTCCGATTATGATTAGAATTGTTTAAATATATTTTCCTGATGTCCTTGCTTTTATGTTTTTCTTTTTTTGTTGGACTTTTAGGGCAGTACTTCCAAAACTGGTATGTACAGTCAATCCAGATATTCCAACAAATCAACATCCACATGACGGTTTTACTGACCTCCTACTAACTGTATGACTTGGGAATCAGTAATTGATAACCATTTCAATCTATGTATATCAATTTATACGGAACTCTAAATAATATGAAGTTTACTACAGAGTCTTTGGTGCAGTGGGTGAGTACGTTTTTTTTCTTCTACGCACTATTCTTTAGTTGATTGATTTCTGCCACTTCTTTCATCTGACCTTTAGGCCTACTGTGTTTGACTGGATTAAAAAGCATACAGATTCCCACTCTTACACATGTGATAATTTCTATGGCCACTAGATGGACTCTGTGAACCATTGTAGGATTTTTCAAACATGTTTCTCATCACTCCTCAACCGTCTATGGGCAAATCTATTTTGTCAGTTATAATGTTTTCTCTCCAACATCTTGATAATCTGAGAAAGATGAACTGTGGTTAGATCCCTCCAAGGCCAATAGAGGCATCTGTAGTGCAATGAAAAAGGCTGAACTCTGCATACTGCTTGTTGGAGATCCTTCAGATTGCAGATCTCAGCAACAGCACAAGGAGAAGAGTATAGGGGAAAGTTGGGGGGGGGGGTGGGGGGTTGGCAAAAATCACACACAGTTCTGTGGTTGGAGTTGGAGTTGAAGTCGCTGAAGCTGTCCGCAAGAAGTGCTGCTGATATTTTTCCCCACTCTGTCGGAAGGAACCAGAGTTTAATGAAAACAGGGTTGGCTGCCTTGCTTTTGCTCGCTCATTCGTTTGTTCATTTGTTCGCCTTGCGGACATGTTCCAACTGTATTATTTTGTGTTCTTATGCCAAGCCATGGCCGCCATGCCAACTTTTGCCACTCGCCCAAATCCCACAGGGTTTTCCATTCCCCCGATGAAATTTTTAAGCAATCGAGACCCAATCCTCAGAGTAGGACCGGAAACCGAGTTAACCTGTTCATTTTGTGCAGTTCTATATGAGAATGGAGAATTGTGTGTCTCCTCCTTCAGATCTTGCTCCAATGTTGAAACCTACCCGCTTTGTAAATGAAGGGAAACTGGAAGGAACTGCTGATATCTCAACAGTCACAGGAATACAGTATGAAGTCTTACATAGGTGGAATTCAGTTTGTGATGAGGTGGAAGATAATATCTTGACTACAGGTTTTTGCCATCAGCTGAGAATGGAAACAAAGTGCGTTGTGTTTCTCCTGACTGTAAATAGGTGGCAACTCTGGATAATTGCAAACAATATTAATATTCACAGCCACCACATAAAAATCCTCTCTTTTCATTGAAACCATGTGTATTATCTATTGTTACACCAAGAAAAACTGTCTGACTGTCACTGACAATGTCTCCCAAGGACAGATTTATGTCCACTGCCACTAATACTGTACATATGGGGTAAGGCCATCCAAAACATCAAAGAGAACAGGACTACTTTAAGGTTAACTGCTTAGTTATCAATAAGATCACATCAAATGCAAAACTTCAAAGAGCAACTCAGACGATTCTGAGCCTGTAGCACAAGGCTGCGTATATAACACCCTCATTGCATAATTCAATACAGTGAGCATCAGCTCCACTCCCAAAAAGCAGTCCTTTCAGTCTGCAATCACAATGATCAGACAAACTCAAATTCCCTCCCAAAGAAATCTATTAAATGCTCTCTTCATTGGCCATTTATCGCAATCAGTCACACATCCAACGTCAGCCGACACAACAACACCCGCTACCCAGTCTCCCCAACATCCTATCTTTCTCCCTGTCTCCCCACATTATCACCTCAGCCGCCATGTTGTTGTGCGTGCTGGGTTGTCGACTCTGGTGCTGGTGTGTGTGTGGCCGCCAAAACTGAAGTCTCGAGTAATGAATGCAGATAAAAAAAGGACCCCAACACTCCCACCCAGACGAGAGAGGGGCCACCTTTGTTCCTCAGAGGGCACTGTGCTGATTGTCCGTGCCTCTCCTCCATTCATCCGGCACTGACCTCTGACCGAGTTTCTGCCCAACGTGTGGAGAGGGGGCATCTGGACACGGGAGCCTCTTTAGGAGTGCTGCGGCCAATGTAGGTCACTGAGTCCTATCATCAACTGTGCTCACAATGTCGTGTGCGTTAAGTGAAATTGTGTGTGTGTGTGTGTGTGTGTGTATGGGGTATGGACGTTAGCGAGACTAGTTGTAATTTGGGGTGGTAAAAGTAGTTGTAATTTGGTAAGTATGCACACTTTTTCTTTATGTTAGGGTCACGTCATGAATGGCGTGCAGCATCAACGTGTTATTGCCCTGTTTATGGTTCAGTGCTCCTGTCGACTTGAGTGTGTTCAATTCATGATCTTTACTAAAGGTCAGCAATGACACGAAGACATGTAATGATCGCCAAGAAAAAAATAATTTATGTTTTCACCAATATGTATTTATAGCCAAATTAGGTCTATTTAGCAGAAACTGTAAGATTACCTTTTTTTTAGTTTAGATGAAAGCAATATACATTTGTTTAGTTCAGGAAAGGTCCATCTTGGGACAGGCTCTGTCATGAACCATCTCATCATGAAGTACAGAGGCACAAAGGTGTGAGCATGGGCATGTTAGTGCAAAAAGGTTTTGGAAGGATATGTATTGGCACCAGGCACACAATTGTGTGGAATATTTCAGCACATAGATAAAGTGAGTCAAGAGCTCAGAAACTAAAATAAAGAGAAAGGTATGACTAAGTCTATCAACTGTCTAGAATACAATAAAAAAAATAATGTAGAACTATAGCATTCCTCTAAAAGTTAAGACTTCAGAAAATCTGTAGAAAAAATATGATTACTCTTATCAAAGATAATGGTGGACATGGAAAGTGGTAGAAAAAATCTCTAAACTCTCTGCACTGAATTATGTTATATTATTACCATTGTTTTTTTTCTATTTTTAATATTGTGAAACTAAGTATCACATTTTAGTACTGCAATTACTGTTTTATTCCCTAACCACACATTGTAAATCCTTGCCTCTTTGTTTAAAAATATTTGTTGAGTACCATTCAACTTACTTTTTTTGTAGGTCAGGGGGTCGGCTATCACAGGCACGCATGCTACAGTTGGCACACAGAAGGATGGTGCACAATGGACACAGGCCATGTTGCGCATGGCGCCGTAAAAGTTCGGTGTCTCACCTGTTGAACATGCATGTTAACTTGTTGTATGGTGCTTCTTCTGCTGTGTGTCAGGGTGTGGAAGAGTTAAACATGTTCAGAACTATTTCAGAATTATTTAAACTGGTTTACACTACAAAAACAAACCAGATCAGTCTTTTCTAGGATATTTTCTTTCAATGTAGGCTTCCTGAACAGAAGCTTTGCCTGTTTAAAAACGTTTTGCAGAAAAAAACATAGGCCTAAAGGCCACGTAACCCTGAACTGGTTTGAAAACTGAAATAGGTGATTGCTCTTTCTGTTATGCAAGTAGTGTTCATGTTCATTTTTGATCTATTGTAGAATAAACAAATGTTGTATTATTGTTATGATATAAAATGACTTCAACATTACTGATATACAGTATATATATATATATATATACAATTTTAAAAAACTGTACATTAAATCAAATGTGGCTACTGTACATTATGCTTCTGTGGCAAGCATAAAATAATCTGTACTTTGTCACGATAACTAGTAGAACTAACTAGACTGCATTTTCTCTGAAGAAACCGCAAGGTGGACTTGCCACTCCCCCCCCCCCCCCCCCCCCCCCCCCCCCACCCCCCCACACACACACACACACACACACACACACACACACACAAAACCACCACCTCAACACCCTTTCAAAACTCCCTCTCAACAACCCCCCAACCCACACACACACACATTTCTCCCATTCTTTCTAATACCCCCCCCCCCCCCCCCCCCCACCCCCTAAACCCCCCCTCAAGACCCCCCAAACACCCCCCCACTATGGCAAGTCCACAATTATCAAACAGTAAAAATTCTATTGTCACAGTTTCACCTTTTCCTGCTAGTTTACTTCTCATCAGATTATGACAACTAACATAACAATTTACTCTGAATGAAGGTCACAGTACTGTAATCAACCATAAAACAATCATGTAAGTCTGTGGTCTATGAGGGCATGTTATTAGAGCAGATAATTAGCATGCCTCTTTCACACAGTCAATTTTAATCTCACCCCTAAATTACTACAGTTGACCTCGATTGGCATCAATCTTGGTAGTGGTATTTTTTTTAATCTCACTGGTGCCCACCTTCAATGGAGAGGGCACCGCCAGGGCACTGGTCTTTTTACCATTGTGGTGTGACACAGATTAAGCAGGCAGGCAGTCTTGCCTGGGGGGCTGGGACAATTGACAGAGCCTGACTAATATCCCAGAGTTCAGATGGGTAGCTCTCACCAGCCAGTGACCTCTGTCTCACATTCCCTGATACGGGCCATCTTATCAGGGCTGGGGTCAGGCCATGGGAGGTGGCA
Source organism: Limnothrissa miodon (assembly GCA_017657215.1). Classification (NCBI taxonomy): domain Eukaryota; kingdom Metazoa; phylum Chordata; class Actinopteri; order Clupeiformes; family Clupeidae; genus Limnothrissa; species Limnothrissa miodon. The sequence goes on from JAGFZM010001193.1 coordinate 29,123, forward strand.
ACACTGCTTATCCACCAGCAGCTGACCGTTGATTATTTACACACACACGCACACACACACATATGCATGGCAAGGACATAAACACATTCCCATGCACAGATTTTGGATTTCATATACATGATTGTTCTCACAGATAATCCAGTGCAGATGCACACGCACACACATACTCTGTCTCTCTCTCTCTCTCTCTCTCTCACACACACACACACACACTCTCTGACATACATTTCTACACACACACTCACGCACCACAAACACTCTGTCTCTCTCTGACATACATATCCACACACAAACTCACGCACCACACACACACACACATTTGATCTTGTCTGCTCAGATTAGACTAAGTTTCTCAGCACAGATTACACTAAGTTTCAGCATTTTGCTACACAAAGGCAAATCAAAAATGGTGTCTGAAGAAGATAATCCTTGTATTTTCTAAGGAAAATGCAAATTATATAGAATATATGGGAAAACAGAATTATAGGAGATTATGCATGGGGTTCAGTACAGAGTCCATTTCCATGGCTAAATCAGAGAATCCAACACATGGCTAAAGTGATGGGATTATTCTTACTACAGCGACCTTTTGGACTAAAACAGTCTTCCATAGAAAACAAGTACAATGTATACAAATATTTACCAAGTATTTGATTATGGATTAGAGTTTACTGCTAATTCTGTTTTGAATTACTGTGAAAAGAATCAAACATATTCTACATACTTTGTACTTGCACTGGTCAGAAACTTGGCGAAATATAAAAATAAGATGGCTATGCCTGACTTGTTGATATTAGGCTTTTGCCTGTCATGGCAAAGCAGTGAAAATTTTGAAACTCCTAACAGTCTTGACTCATTATCACAGCAGGTGTACAAAAGAATTAGGGAAAAATACTCAATCAGTAGGAAACTGATTCAACATTCATGGAAACCAAAAAGTAAACATTTGCTTAATGAGAGACCAAGGAAGCACTCTTTTTTACAAAAAAGGAAAATGAGATCAAATTAAAGAGCACAACTTCTTTCCACCACAAAATGTTATGTTTTGCTCACTTCCAGGAGATTATTTCCATTAATAACATATTTGTTTTTCATGTCCCCCTGAAGCGATTCTCTCTAATGATCTTGTGCACCTGTGGTAACAAATCATTTATTACCCATGCAGTGTCACAGCCCATGCCATCTGTCAGTGTCTACAGAAGTAATGAATTGCTTTGGAACCTCATATTAACACATGATTTAGAGAAGGAGAATTAGATAGCACACAGACAAGAGGAGTCTTCATATTTCTTCTTTTATTCGTGCCCTTGCCCTCTATTTTATTTAGTTTCTCTGTCTTTCATGATTTCAGACATTTCGTTTTTTTATTCTTCTTGTTACCTTACCTTTAGTTTTCCTTGACGTTTTTTGATGCTTCTATCTCTCTTGTTTTCATCCCTCCTCCCATGAGTTCCACAATCAGGATCTCTGCTTATTACATGAGTGACAATGTACTGGCTATCATTGATTTTTCTGTCACCAGGCTCCGGAAAATTCCCTGGTGACATGTCCCCGACTCGTCCCCTCGGCTGCGATTGGCAGTTGCACCTGCACCAGGACGACTGGAGGTGTGACCTGGGAAATGTCTCAGCTGTCATCAGTTGACCTGCATTGTTGTCTCATGGGGCAGTTGGGGGGAATTGATGTGATGTTAAAAATCAGATAGGACTGGTGAACGTTATGACACCTTGTGGTTCATTTATTTATTTATAATTCATGAATAAAAGAGAAGATTAAATTCTGAGCATTTCTACAGTCTGGGACAGTCTAATTTAGACACTGGCGATTGTCACTTTTCTTCGCACCTTTGGGGCTTTGCTAGCTAATTTCACTGTTTAATGAAAATAAAAAAGAGTATTGTTGTAAAAGAGATTCTATAAATCGAGACGGAGGTTGACTTTCTTTAAAGAACACTGAGATCTGTACCATTCTGCAGAAATTCACAAGGGTATTTCAGAAAATAAGGATCACTCTGCATTCATTCCTTTTTTCCAAGACACTTCTATTCACCTTACTAAAAGAAGCATCTATATTAGCCTGTCAAATATGTTATGTTCTCTCATTTGGAGTGTCATCTGTGTTAGAGACAGATAAGTACCTGCTCTGTTTGCTTGCAAACACTAACATCTTTTTTTTGCGAGTTGCATCAGAGTGTTGCCTCAGGGGAGGCCTGAAAAATTAATGAGCTGCTTGCGTTTTTCGTTGTAACGGATGCAGCAAACACCCCTGTCTCTAATCAGAGCAGTTTGACTCGTGTCAGCCTTCGGAAGCACACAACCGCTATTCTCCCTGTGCCAGAAAAATATCCACCAAAGCATGAGAATTGTATGCCTCGCAGGCCCCCCCCTCCCCAGAATAGGACTCCTTATTGTCCAATAGCACCATCACATTTTCTATATTTTATTTACTGATATCAAATATGAATCACTGTTTTTTATTTTTAATTACTGAACACATATTTAATCACAGCTCTATTTACAGTATTTTAATACTTACATTCAATTGTGCCATGTGAGGTTAAACCCACACTTACACTCAGCTATATGTGTGATCTCTTGGTTAAGGGCATGACCTCTGCAATTAATTGAAGTAGTCCATTAACCCCACTCTGGCATTGAAATTCCACTATATAGAGTGGATTAACATGGTCCGACTGGGATGGTTTCTGTGTAGACATGGAAAAGGCTCCTCCTGGTACGCTCTCTGCATGTTAGCCTGCCCTTTGTGAACCGTTTTCTGTTTGAGGCCACGTGTGTGTGCTTGTGCGTGCATGCATGCGTGTGTGTGTCTGTGTTTGTGAGCTAGGGCTGAGACAGATTGTGCCTTTGCACTGACCCAGAGAAAGGGAGGGCATCGCGGGTGGTGGGTCTTCACAGCAACTCACATTCCCTCCCACCTCCTCTACCGTCACCTCTTTCTCCTCCTTCGTTTTCTCTTTCTCTCTTCCCTAACTTCTGTATACACACACACACACACACACATACACTCTTTCTCTCACACACACACTCACATGCTCATGCGCACTCACACAATCACACACTTTACCCAACTGTCTCCCAGATCGCTGTCTGTTTCCACCCCCTGTGAGGGCACGCACTCATGTTCCAGATATTAAATTACTCATGAAATATTTACTTGGCCTGCAGGCTCCACAGCAGCCTGTTCCGAACACTCCATTTAGCCCCTCCTGACCCCTCCCTCCCTGCCGTGTGCACTCACACTCTTATTCTCACCCCCCCACACACACACACACACACACACATACACACATACACACACACACACACACACACACACACAGGCACACGCACAGATCCCCTCCCCTTCCTAACGTCTCAGAGAGCAAGCTTGTGTCACCTCTACTTGGAAGGTCAATTTTTCCAATTTAGAGCAGCGCCATTAGAGGGCGATTCAGCTTGCATTAGCGTCAAAGTCCTTCCCTTGCCACCTTTCCACGACTCTCTCCTGTTTCTCTCCTCCTTTTTTTCTTTTTTCTTTTTTCTTTTTTTTGTGTTTGAAATTCAGTGACAATGTTTTTCAATCCCCCACGTTATTTTTTTTTCCACAAAGAGATTCTTTCCCAAAAATGGAAACCTGAGGAGTGAGTGACTTGTTCTTGGTTCTTAAGTAAACTTACTCTCGCTCTCATGAATTACACATGTTTGATGGCAACTGAGGTTCTAAGTTTGGCTTTGCTTCCAGAAGTCTGATGTTTGACATCAATGACACAATGAGAACTATGCACATCTACAGTTAAAATTAGTGCTTTCTGTTGCTCGCTGTGAGCCAAAAAAAAAAAAAAAGTCATACAGAAAATATACATATAGGGAGAGAGGTTTGACAGAAACAAATCTTAACAGAAACAAATTTTCTCAAAACACATGAGATTGATTTGATTGTGCTACCAATTCAAGGACTCATGGAAATATTCAGAAATAGCATTTTACTACGGATTTCCCTTTTAAGTTGAAGAATGTAACATTTCTGACCCATGGGTGAGAGCACTCCCAATGCTAGAAGAATATCAAGAGGATCTTTTTCTCTTCATATTCTTATTCTTTTTTTCAGGTGTAGCTTAGTCAGTACTGCTATGAAAAGGGATCATTTTGGCATTTCAGTCTTGTCACCTTGTCAATGATGAGAATAGTATCAAGAGTACAGGAAAACAGGTTTAGTGTTGTGGAGGCAGTGCTAAGAACAGAGGGTCTGGTGAGGAAGGCTGGTGGTTGGCGGTAGGACTAGAGGCCTTATAAATGGACACCTAGTAAGCTAATGTCAATCATGGACGATGACCACCACCCACTCCACTGCACTGTCACTACACAGAAGCGCATGTTTAGTGTCAGACTCTTATCCCTGCCCCTCCCCCACCTCCTGCCTTCTGCCCCACCTTCCCCCTCAACTTTATAGACGTTGGCTAGACATTTTTCTCTTCTTCTTTGCTTGCTTATACTACACTTTTTGTTTTTTTCTTTTGCACTTTACTGGTTACATAAGCCCTGTTTTTAGTTAACTTTTAGTTAACTTTTATTTGGTGTCAAACCATGTGTGTTGTTTTGCTATACTATGTTCCGTCTTGTGTCTGTTAAGATTCTCATTCATCCAGGATGTGGTAGTCATAATGTTCAGTTAAGGCGACTGGACTTCTTTTTCAAGCTTGAAGAGGTTTCTCTTTCATTCATAAATGTGTTTAGTCTTTTTAAATAGTCTTCGGTCTGTGTGCCTATTAAATGTAGTGGAGGCAGGCTAACGTTATATTTCAATAACTTCGAATTAGCTAACAAACATTCTGGCAGTGTCTACAGAACCAACTGAACACAGGCTTTTTTAACTTGAAATTAATTCTGCCTAATAGCCAATCTCATCACTAAATACTGTTGCTTCCTAGCTGACAAAACATGTAACGTTACCAGCCTGTTTACCAGGAAAAAGTGGAAAATGCACGTCACTTTTACAAACTTTTTAGAGGCACATAGTTCATCATTTATATCATTTAATATACATCTGAAAGATTATGTTAAAATGATAAAAATTAGGATTACCGGTTAAAAAGTATTTAAAGACACTGCTGAAATCAATTGTGTATGAGTTGTGGAGGTTTTCTGGTTTTCTTTTTTTGATGCATTGGCGAAAAAAAACAATTATATTATAAATTATTTTTATGGTATGTGCACAACAAATGTAATTTCAGCTGACATTTAAAAATTAGATATTGGTTCTAATTATCATCATTCTGTTTGACATGTAAGAATTCAAGTCATTGACACAACAGGCTCCTCTACTGTCTACTGTTTTCACTGTAATACTCATGAATGACTACATTGTGGCTCACTGTACACTCTGTGGTCTCAACTGACTCTACATTGGTGTCCCATGCCCCTTTAGAATACCTGCTGTCCTTGTGCTGCCTAGAACTGAATTAATGTAATACACATTCAAGTGAGTGAAAGAAAAAGGCTAATTTCTCTAAAATGGCTGAATGTGATTAGGGCTGCAGCTGCATATTTCCATCATATGATCTCGTTAGCTTTACTGATTGAGTTTTTTTTTTTTTTTTTTTTTACAAAACTGCCTGCCTGCCAATGTTTCTCATTTGAAACACACACACACACATGCAGACACAAACACACACACACACACACACACTGACATCTGACCTTACCAATGAAAGGTGACTATGAAGCATGGTGTGTGTGTGTGTGTGTGTCTGAGAGAGAGAGAGTGTGTGTGTGCGCATGTGTGTGTTGGGGGGATAGGGGCAGAGAAGAGACAGACAGATAGCCTTTTCTCCAACACTTAAAATCTCTGCTGACCTTAACCGGTGCTCTGCTCTGCGAGTAACAATCCATTCCTGCCAAGACACATTCAGATGTTGTGCACTAAAGGTCTCTGTGTTGGAGCATCCCCGGGTCGATTGCTCCTCTCAGGTTTGGCCCCTTTTTTTCTGGGCAAGAGGTGAAGATCCAGTCATCCATGACTTTATCAGCAGCTCACTCATGAAATCTTAAGCAAGGAGCAGAGATGGAGCAGAGGAGAGACAGAAAGAAGAGAAAGAAGGAGGCAGCGAGAGAGAGAGAGTGTCTGGGTTCAGCATGGTAGTGCAATCAGAGTGCAACTTTATTTGGAGTGAATGCAGCGTGCAGATATCCAACAAATGTATGTTTCACTGCCACATAAATTTGGAAAAATGCCTTCACCGCACTGCAATGTCCACAGGAAACACTAAACATACACTCATACACTCTTGTATAACTGCCATTTGTCACTTTAATTCAAATTAAATATTTACCATTTCTTAATCTATTTTTGAAAGACCTACTTCCCACTCGTATGTTTTTTGTGTGTTTGTTTGTGTTTATATTTGTTTGTGTGCACTGTTTGTGAATAGGTTTGGATTAGGGTTAGGGTTTCTTGCTTCCTGCGGATATAGGTACATATGTGCTTGGACAGTGTGCTTACTCATCGCGTGTGAAGCACCATGTGTCTGTGTCTGTGGATCTGTGCCTATGGCTGAGCAGCCCCTTAAGTCCACCCTGAAACCTGGGGTATAAACCTATAATGACCTAGGGTAAGATTTAACAACTGCTTTTGAACTGCTGGAGCAGAAAAAACAGTAGTACACATGGAAATGGAATTTCTCCCTTGAATGGTGAATCGATAGATTTTTTTTTGGTAACAGCAGAGCATGTAGGTCACTTTGTGACATGAATCCAATTCACTTCCCATACACTCATACCGTTGTCATTCTTGCCTGTATCCTGGGACCTCGGAATGTTGAAAATCAGGGACATCTGAGGCTCCCAGTTTTAACTCCGGATTATAGTTTGTAATCCATGTGTTTGTAATCCATAGTTTGTAATCCATAACAAAACTCCTACAACATATTGATTTTCTGCCATGTATTAGTGTCCACCACACTAGGATGTCTGTTTAGATGTGTGTAAGAAATTTCAATCTTTCGGTGTCATGTCATACCATGCTTCATGGTTGATTTTGAATAATAATAGACTGACTATGGAAGACTTTTAATGCAGCCTAACTAAAATTTGTTTTCATCTACAGTAGACTTTTCTCTCCAAAAAGACACATTGCCCACCCCAGGGTAAATCCAATAGAGTAGGTCAAAATATCAGGTTTCCAAAAATACATGGCATTTTAATGTTTCTATAAAGTTTATGGGGTATAAATAATTTTCAAATATATAAAAAAATTCAAAATCATTGCATTATTATTATATTTTATAAAATGTATTTCCGTAACAGTGGTATCTATAAAAACTGTTCCTGAGGGAAATGGAGTCAAACAAAGTTAGACTATATAGTTTTTTTTTAAACTCAAAGCGGGAATTTCAAAATGAAGTCTATAGTGCAGAATTAAAATATAACAGGATGGAATGGAATTTCCCAGCTGTGTCACTGCCATTCCAGTTTTTGAATAAGCTGTGGTCATTGTATGTTGCTTTGAAAAAAATGGATGATAGTTAATTTATGTCACAAGTCTTCTGTATGGTGAAATATAGTAATAGTAATAATCTCCCTGTGTAGGTCATCCAGACACCAACTGTTTCCACCAACAGACACCAGACAACAACATTCCAGCAAGTTGAGGTCTATTTAGTTTTACCTATTAATGTACAGAGATCTGTTCTGTGTCTCAGCCCCACTTAAACATGGAGATTACAATGCTCTAAATGAAATGTGACTTTATGAAAAATCTTTTATGTCAGTCTTGAAGGTACTATGATGAACTAATTGGCGTGTGCCAAAATAGTAGAGATGTGTTGGTCTGCCATCTGTCGCCACACACTCCTGAGACACTCAGCCACATACAGACACACACAAATCAAACTTTCTTTTAGGGAAGTCTCAGAGAACCAGTGTGAATGTGTAATTAACTGGCACCTAAGACAAGCGTGTGTTTTGTCATATTAGGCATGTTGTATTTCTTTTGAATGTCTTTTGCACTCATTGATATCTCAGTGGAAGTCAGTAGGAAGAGAAGGCACTAGAGAGATCCATGTCTTAGTACAGACTTGGTCCGCTATTCTCATTTTATTTGAGCTTATGATTGACTAGACTGTATAGAATTTTAGAGCGATACAAATATAGGCTAAGATAAAAAAAAGTGTCAATATATAATGTCAATGTCTTTCAGTTCCTTTTTTCCTCAATGTTGTCATATTGAAACATAAATGGAACTGAATTTTTTTCAGCCACCATTAAATTGATTGTGTGATTACCATATTGCTTGGTGCAATTGATCGGCAAATTCCTATTGTGTTGAAAGACCCCGAGCCCTCTTTATTGCTCATTGTTGTCGTAAACACGGGTAGGTAGTGTCGACTCAAGCCTCATCGGCTGGGATAAGCCAGAGTGGAGACCAGCTTTGCAGTTTAATTTATGACCCGCAAGTCAAGCCAGATTAGGCCTGATAGGATCGTCGGTGCCATATGTGACCTACAATCTCCACTCCGCTTGTATTGGCAGGCAGGGCAGTCAGTGATCTCCCTGGGCAAAAGGTTTCCATGGGAACGACCTCTGGATCTTCCACTTGGCTGTTTTTCGCAGTCCCGTGCTCAGCTCCGTGCTCATCTTGAGGGAGAATGATCCCGGGCTCTTCCATGGCACTCGTGTATTTGTTCTTCTGCTCTAGTTCCCTATGCCACTATATCCTCCATGTGTTCTCTCCTCTGTGTTTAAGCCACTGGGCCAAGTATGAGTACAGACAGCCACACGTACATATGTACATCCATGCTTGCATGCGTGCTTGCAAACACAGGAGACCCGTGGCCAGCAATGACATGCACACATGACACGCACACTCACACACACATACACACACAGGCATACACACGTACACACAAGAGACGGTTTCAGTCTCTGCTGTCGAATGCTTGTGAGATTTTTCTCTTCTTTTCAGTTTCTTCCTGTTTCATCATTTTCATTCTATTCTATTTTACTCTTTTCAATTAAAAACAGTTTTTGTCTGTTCCTTGCTCTCTCTTTTTTTCTCTCTCTTTCTTTCTCTCTCTTCTGAAATGGCATGCATATTCAAACAAATGCTTTCTGTCATGCTCACTCAGGCTGTGAATCGCGGTGCAGGCCGGTCAGTATTCTCTGCTACAGCACGTCCACATACATTGCACAAATCACCACGGAATCGCTGGATCAAGGTGCATTTTTGGCTGTGTTTTTATTTTGTTGGCGGGGAGGATTACTCATCTCTTATTGTCATACCACCATAATCTGCGCATACACGAGCACCACGCACCCACCCCCGAGCTCTCAGCTACAGTAAGTTCGCCTTTTGTTGATGTGAGTGAAAGGAGAAAGCCAGGACCCATCCACGGCTCGAGGACATGACGATTAGTGAGAGAGATAAAGTGCACACACATCATCTTTTATTTATTTATTTTTTTTTTTTTACCAAGCTGTCTCTTCCCAGGGACCTACCACAGTGCCATGCCAGGCCATGTCACTGGTGCAATCTGGGAATGATCTTAAGGGATAAAAAAATTATTTATTGGCAGCATTTGAAAATGGAAGGCCACATTATTTCACATTAAATGCACACTGTCTGTCGTGAGAAGGCATTCTCATTCCTGGAGCTACTACACAGCTTCTTCCTCCCAAATTAAAGGGGAAGAATTCATATGGAACTTTACCCTGAAACACCTTGAAATTATTCTGAAAAAGCAATTACTGGTGCTTTCTCTGCGGGGAGGAGTGCTGTGCTTTGGCTGTAACCCTGTCATCTCCGTCCATTAATAAAATATCTTTGGGGGAACTTGGAGACTGTATCCATATTTCTTTGGGAGACACAAGGGGCATGGAGGAGGGAAAGGAGGAGAGGTAGCTCCTAACCCAGGAGAGGAGTGCTCGGCAGTCTGGGGAAACGCGCCGGGAAGAAGTGATTATAACCCAGAGAATTCACAGGGCATGATAAATCTGGCCAATACCTTCCAGATGTACAAGGACCTGGTAATCTACTACAGCCAAACAGAACCATACGGCTGGACTAGCGAAGAATAGCTGGCAAATAACCATATAGTGTGTGATAGATGGCCATATTAAAGTCATTGGGATTTAGTGTGTTGCAGCTGACTAAGACCTTATGAAACCATGCATGGGGCGGCCTTGAACGGACCTGGTCCACTGTCAGGCCAGATCACCGCCAGATCACTGGGTCTGGTCTTTTGATGTATGGGCGACTTACGGGTTAACATGGAATGAGCGTTATGTATACCACACCGGGTTCATGGTGATATGCAGGTTTAATTGGAATGAATTTAATTGGAGCTGAAGGCAGGCCTCTGTGCTGAGTATGAGACACAGAACGCATACCTGCCATGAGGGTGTCAGTATTGGGCTAATTTGAACTCTGCAGGTGTGTGTGTGTGTGTGTGTATGTGAGAGAGAGAGATAGAGAGAGGGAGAGAGAGAGAAAGAGAGAGGAAGCGATAAAAAGAGAGAATTTGTTGTGACACGGGAAACAACAGCCAGTCTATGAGAAATGTGACTCCGGGGATAATGTGTGCCATGGTGCTGCACTGTGACATGACGTGCGAGTGTTCACAAGCAATGAGGAACCCTCACCAGCAGGGCGGGGCAAGTCACCAACGCTGGTCCATACACTCATAGAGGTCTGTAAGCAAGGGCGTAGATTTAGTATGGACGAATGGGACGTGTACCCACCAATATCCAGCATTTATTGTCATGCCCCACCAATATTATTTGGACACTTCAAAATATTAACGATCGGTAAACGTCTCATTCACCTAGCATCGCAGAAAGGGTTAAATCACGTTCACTACTGAAGACACATACAACCAACGTGATTGGCTGTGCCTTTCCCTTCTTTCACGTGAGACTCTGGAGTTATTTGGTAGCTAGGAGCACCAAAAACTGGAAGGTGAAGCAATTGAGGATGGCAGCGAAAAAGCAAAAACTAGACATAAGGAGCTATTTCTCAAAGAAAGCTGTAAGTCACACTATCGCTAATGAAATTAGTCTGAACGTTATAACGTCAATGACAATCTTTTTGAAAACAGCACATTAGCAGGGGGAAATGGTCTGTAAGTTATCTATAGCACAACTCACTTCCAGTTAAGAATATTATTATTACAGTGGCTGTTAAATTGACATATCAACGTTAGATGTTTTGTGACACAATAATAGGACATACTGGATGATATAGATGAATACCAAATATGCCAGCAGTTTATCTCACTTAATGAGAGGCGAAGGCATGTGTTTGGCTCCTTCATATAGGTTAGGCCTATGTGGTACTAGTCCATGTCTGCTGTGGTAACAGTAGTGTTTACAATTGAAAAATCAACAGCTGTTAAGGTAAGATGTAAACTCACACCTTTGTTTGAAGGTTTGTCTTGTAGTTTAATTTATTTTTTTGTTATGGGATAGTCACTTTGGTTTGGTTTGTGTATTTTTTTGTTGCTGTTTCAGAAATCTTAACTATGCATGTGTGAGTGATTGGTTGTACACCGATTCAACTTAGACAATTTGGCGGGGAGGTTGGGGGGTGATGATGATTAAGTCCCCACCAATGCCAAGACCAAACCTACGCCCTTGTCTGTAAGACCCGGGCACAATCCTATTAGTCGGAGGAATCCAGTTTCCAGCCTCCATCTGTTACCCCAGGAAGGAGGAAACGCCATAGCTGAAGTGAGCGCAGGAAAACCCCCTATTATTAGTAGTAGTACCCCACCCAACTCAACATTTTACATCAGCATTCTAAAAGAAACACTAAGTTCAGCTCTGTAAATTTGCCATCATGACTTCCTTTTTTCACATGTCCTATACATGTGTCCTATAATCTATAGGTTTATTGCCCTGCCTTTTTTTTCTTAACCCTTCTCAAATTATACTGGATATAGTAGAACTGATAGTACTGACAGTCCAAACTACCAAAAAGAAAAAAAATGGTATGATAGTGTAAGGTATTTTTGGAATAAATGAGGTGTATTTGTGTTTTGCAGGAACTTCTATTAATACCGAATAAGAGATTTAGATTATTTGTAAGATAAGATTGTTTGTAAATGTAAATCATTTCTAAAGAAACCTCAGAGTTTTGTTTTATGAAATCTTGGATAGCTGGTAATGAAGCCACTTTTCTGTTAATATTTAAACTTTAACACTGGAATACAAGACAGATATGTAACACAATTAAATGAATGATATTTTCTTTGGGAAACTATGCAATCCAAAACTCATTTTTTCCTCATGTCTCCTCTCCTCTCCTCTCTTCTCCCTCCCTGGTCTGTGGTCTGTCAGCTCCTTCACCTGAGGAACATTTCAGGCTCTACTGTCAGCCTAAAGTACTTCAGCATGGCTGCTAGAGCAATCATCTATTTATGCCAGGAACGCTGTATCAATTAGGGAGAAGCCCCTATCATGCGTCTGTGAGCCCCCCCTGGGTAAGGACCCATGATTAATGGCAGACATTTTAAGACACCACTGGATTTTTCTGTGACTGTCATTTCAATATTTTTTTTAATTGCGATATTTTTTTCCCCTCACAAATTTATTGGATTTATTTTGGTGATATAGATTCCAGTGCCATGATGTCTTAAAGCAATCTTCTCAACCAAAGCGAGCTTATACACGGCTTCTCAAACTGCTGGAACACAATCACCCTATACATATGAGGTGCATCTGACTATGTTTCGAGCTTTCTACACTATTGAATACCAACAGATCTCTTTTGTGCCCAATCACACACACACAGACACACAGTTTTTTTTTTTTGCACACAACTTTTCACAAATCCTCTAAGAATTGTAATTAGCTCAGTATAGTCAATGAAGTTAGACTTTCCACTGTGGTAATCCATCAAGTAAGTTAATTAAAGCATGCCAGGGCTTTTTGCCCTCGTGATTAAATCTGTACAGACTAATTCGAGCTAAATTCTGATTTTGGCAGAGTGAATGTGGGGACCTGTAATCAGATGACTCTGAGTTATGAACCCTGTGTTTTGATGCAGTTAACACAGCATCACAAACATAGACAAGGCATCTTACCCCACAAAAGAATGATATGACTTCTTCACTTGTGATGTTCTCATCCATGAAAACCATGAATAAACCACAAGATACTGACCCAGCTATCAGGCAACACCTGTCTGTGTGAAATAGAGATCATGCTGAGCTGTTTAGCATGATCTCCCACACAGACTGAATCATTCACTAAAACAACACAAGGAGTAAACACAGCCAGCCAGAAGCGGGTCTGTAATCTTCTGCTGGTCAATGGCTGAGATGTCACTGGAATGTCCAGGCCAAGCAGCCTCTCCCTCCTTATCTGGTGCTGAGGAGAGGGCGTGCCATTGCAGGGTTAATCCACATGTGAAGGGTCTCTCCAGATTAGAGGTCTAAAGGCTAGGTCAGGGATTAAGTAGGCACTTCACAGGAATCAGGCCACTTTAGTGCTTTTAGTGCCTGTCTTATGCTCCACAGACAACAACTTCACTCAAGCCATTTAAGAAGGGAAAACATTTTTTCTCCTTTTGGAAAATGTTCCCTTACATGTAATTAAGGTGACTGATAAGATTGGTATGTCATGATTCATTAAATCTAATTAAATATGTTCATATGTGCATTAAGTGAATTTAATATACAATACAGTGTATCCGCTTCAAATATTGTATTTGTTGCCTTATGACTGTCATCGAACATGAAGAGTTGCATCAACCTACTTTTGGAATGGAACATGTCTGTGTCTATTTCTGTAGGTGGCACTGTTGGTGCAGTTTGGTGGGTACTTGTGCTTAGAGACTAGTGAGAGCGATGCCTACTGCTTGGTTAAGCACATTACTTCATAGAAGACGGGAACATTTACATTTTCATTGAGTCCTTATGTTTGTGATTCAAGGGCATTTTCCCAGCCATGTGCAAACATTTTTCTTTACCTGCAATGCTTCAATTAAACATACTGAAAAGCTATGGTATGCTGCTAGTAAGAATAAAGATGAACACATATGATTAAAAAATCATGTTATGCTTCTATACAAAAAATACATAATTATATCTCTCACAACAATTGTGTCTCCTAAAAGCCATATTGCACTGATTTTTTTTTTTTAGAAAAGAAAGAAGTAAACTGACAACTTCCTTGGAGTACAGAAATTGTTCAAGAAATCCGCACAAACTCTATGCATGTGACATGTAGTTGTTAATCATGAATAAAATTTCAATCACAAACTGATAGTATCAATGTATGCATATATGACTTCTTTTAATGTCTGTTTTTAAGTAAAAAAAAAAAAAACACTTCAACGGATTTTCTGAACACATCAAGGACCGATTCCATTTCCCAGTTCCATGCCACATTTACATACATGTACAGTCATCAGTAAGCCAACTCTTTTTATTTATGAAGTGTGCATTATGTACAACTGTGGCCTCTGAAATAGTTTATGGAATCTGTGTAATGTGTGTAAATCTGTAATTTATAGGGATTGTTTTTAAATTCTATATATGATATTGTTCGGCTACATTTTACAACATTTGCAGCTTATATGAATAAAACACTTTGGCATACATACAGCATAATAAGTAACACAGCAAAGCACCTCAAAACACATAATGACTTAGTGGTACACATTGAAATTAAAACAGGCTTTATTTCTTAGACATTCAGTAGCACAAGAGCTGTGCCAATACCTCACATACTTTGATACTTTGCTCAGTTCTCTCAAACACTCATATTTCATATCACACTTTGAAATAGTCACTGTTTTGTGACTTGAAAAAGTATGTAACTACCACAGAAATAAACATACATGCATCACAACCATCATTCTGCCTGTTATGTATCATAACTTTGTTCAGAATTATGTCGTTGCCTTAAATAAATCCATTGGCTACACTTTACAAGATGGCGTCGAAAAAATGCCCCCCCCCCCCCCCCCCCCAAGTGCATCACTGCCATGCTGAATACACCGCCTTTCAGATAGACATGCTTTAATTTATGTTTATGACCCCAGCAATAGGATCCAGGAAAGAACCAAGGTCAAAATATTAAGCCATAATTCTACTCACTGTTAACTCCTTATGTTTTTGTAACGAGAGAGACTGAGATCAATTGAGAGTATACTTCCTCTTACTCAGGGGAAATAATAAAAATAATTCAAACCCTGTTTTTTTATATATTTCAGTGGACATATGTCAAAGTGCTGAAGTCGAGTTTTCCATGGTTACTTTTACATCCCTTTCACATCTTTTGATATATGATTTAAAAAAAAAAAAAACGGACCGGAATTTAAAGTGTGCCTGCCAAAAGAAAATCTTCCGCTTTGGACGTTTTTACAGTCCTTTAGAGTACAGATTAACAAAATAAACCCGGTTTCAACCCATTTCAACCTAATCTAATGGTCGTACACAGGTCTGGAGTTATTTAAACAGGCACCTCAGCAGGCTGAAAACTGTGGTTTGACGTTTTATAACCAGCAAATATCGTGACATTAATATCAGAATATCGGATGTCTGCTCAGTTTAACACATTGGTTAGTAGGGTCTTGGAGGGGGTAGCTGGAGTGAAAAAGATCTGTAATTTGTATATATTCAGCCTCTGTCAATTACGAACCACTCTCAGTGAGGAAGAAGCACAGCAGAGGTATTCCTGATGTTGATGTTTTGACTTCTGATCGACATCAGCACTGGTCAGAGATTCCCAGACATATCCTTCTGGTTTCCTCTCTCTCTCTTTCTCTCTCTCTCTCTCTTTCTCCCACTCAGTAGGCCCAATCTGTTATTTTGCTCGCCTATCATGTCCCAGTTGCTGCACAGAGACTTTGGGATTACACCAGCAGCCGTTGAAACAAGAAATCACTTTTACTCTACGATTAAGGAAATTCCAAAATTCAGTTTGTGGTCTGGCAATGTGGCGATGCATAAATTCAGATGTCATATTCTCACCAACCAAAAATGACAACTGGAATTGCTTAGGCATTAGTATTCTGTGCTAGAGCCATCTTAAGCCTTGTTTTCATATTTTTCTGTCTCACTTCTTCACTCATTTCTACACTTCCAAGAAGCAAGGGCGGAAAAGGTAACCAGTAAAGTCGGATGACTGATGTGCCAGCTCAATTTTGCATTTGTGAGGCTTAGGGAGCTGCTTTTAAGTGACTTGAGGTGATTAATTGTGGCTTGTTTTCAGGCTACATTCTTACTCCGAGTAAATGCTCCTCATGAAACAGATTTAACAGCAAAGCCGTGAATTTCTGCCTGAATCCCTCATAATTGTGTTTTGCACTGTGCTGCCAGGCATGCTGCTCCTGAGCATGGTGTTTCAGTGGTGTTGTTTCCTAATTAAAAATCTGGCCCACTCTCTTGGTTGACATTTTCTCATTGGGTAGTGAAGAATGTTGCCAATGCTTTATATCGGGGTCAAACATTTGGAAAGTAATTAGAATTTAGAAAACTTTCACTTGAGGGTTTTCTTTTTTCCCCAATAGCACTTTCACAGATATCATTCACAACTGTAATCATAATAGAATAATAGAAAAGAGTTTCTGTGTTATTGAATAATATTGTGTTTATGCCTTCTTTAATGTGTTACACTGAGCCTTTTACACACACTGCATTTGGGCCAAACTGCTTCAAAAAAGTATAAAAAAGATGCTATTAATTAATAAATCATGGAACTCAACTCAACCATGACATTCATGTGCATGGTAAATGGTGATATATATATATATATATATATATATATATATATATATATATATATATGTATATATGATGTGATAGTCTAGCATGGAGGCCTAGCTAACTAATTGTTTGTGGCTTCAAAAAATAGTTCAAGATTCTAGACGGAATTCCACCTATGTATTTTTATGTCAAAATTCATTGAAATTATAGCTATTTCCCATTAAACAGTCCCCATTCCCGTTTCCGTGCTTCGCTTCACTAGGGACAAATGAATGGCCGACATCTGATATTTCAGTTTTAAGGGACGCCTTAAAGCTTGTATAGAATAGCTCATAACATTGAAATTCATGATGAGATAAATTCAAAGTAATTAGCAGCTATAGCAGCACAAGTGTGTTAAATTATTATTTACCAGATTGACCAGACCTGCAGGCCTAATTTGGAATGTATTTGAAAGATAATTTTAGTTTTCACATAGCTCTGTTGAAGAGTCTTTTTTTGTAATGTTGTGTTGTATGAGGTTTGGTTTACTTTGCTGTACAGTCATCAAAAGAACAACTTGTAGCGTAACACAAGATATATAGATATTTAAAAAAATCTTCAGAATTTGTTTAACATTACCTTAAACACCTTAACAAATGTTATCACTACTTTTCAGTGAATAATGTCAGAGTGTAAATATGATGTGATCAGTACAAAAGCACTTGTTTTGATAGCATGTGGAACTTATTGTCCGAATTCCACCACATACTTATTGCCGCACTTTGTTAAACAGGAAAACCTGTTTAATGTTTAAAACTGTATAACATTAAACTCATGCCATGTGTTTTTGAAACCCCATAGGGGTCACCTGGGACCACAGCTCCATTGCATCAATAGGATTTTTTGAAAGGGCAGTGGAGAAAGGGTAGTAGCTTACTGAAGTACAATATATGGCAGATCCCAAATAAGCATGTCTAAAGCGATCTATTGCGCATTTACATAATGTAGTCCTTATTTCTTTTTATCTTGTCTTATCCTAAATTTCAGTCAGTTTATTGTGTCAATGGCCTATCTATCTATCTATCTATCTATCTATCTTTTTTGTAGTAAGAATACTGTTTATAATCCTCCATTTTTAAATGAATATCGGCAAAGTAAAAAACGAGGCTGGTGGGACACATTTTGGATACATGATAATTAAAAACAAAACACTGAGAACCCTATTTTTATTGGTTGGAGTGCAAGTTTTATTTGACACTGCTGTTATACATGGCACATAAGACTAGCCACATGTTGCTTCGTTCACCTAAAAGTTCATTTTTCTGGGGAGGAGAGCAAAAGTCCATTTCTCCCCTCTATAGAGTATATTGGTGCCAACAGATACATTCATTCATACATCCATTCACTGATCTATGAAACAATGAATAAAATGCAATAACATACAGACAGACAGACAGACTACTTAGGCCTAGATTACATATTCTTTGGCATATTCAATTACCCCTACTCACATTCATATTGGTGTCATCTGAGATCCTGATGCTTTTTTGTAAAAACAACACTCAATTCATAAGCATATAAATAATGTTATGACATGTTTATAATTTATTTAAAGGCCACTGATTAGCATGCCAATGTAACTTCAAATGCTAAATCGAAATTAATTTCTTTCTCGGGGTTTGGAGCAGCATTTTCGACACATTTTTAAACACTATTTGCTAGATAGCTGTACACAACGACCTTGAACTTAAAATTCGGGGTGATCCTAAAACCACAGTCAAAATAGGCCAAATCATTTAATATCCTGAATATGAATCACGCAATATTTGTGTAAATAGTAAAATAAATGAGTTAAATAATTAATGTTTATGTTATTAGGCTACCACAAGGACAAATTAGTCTAAACAACAAACCGATTTAAATTAGGGCCTAATTAAGTTTCATGCCAAAATTAAATAAATGAAAATAGGCTAAACAAATATCCAAATGCAGCAATTATTAAACAAACTAAGCCATGGCAAAGGATAGAGCAAGTTGGTCAGGTTAGTCAGGCATCGCCTGGGCTTACATGATATTAAAAATCGCCGATAGCGATCGTTTAGTGTGACAATTCCTACTGTCCATTCACAGAGAGGGGGTACATCTCCATCCTTATAAAAACACGGATGTGTAATGTGTCCTAGGCTACTGTACCTTCAAATGCGAAAAATAAAAAAAAACACATCCTACCTGTAAACACAATATACGACACCAATTCACTATTACCCCAAAGTATTCCACAAAAATGAAGAATCTTTGAAGCAAGCGAAGTAGTGGTTCTATCTCTCTGATTGACAGCGAGGATACAGAAATGTACTTACTCGGGAGGTCTCTAATGCATACGTTTTGTTTACAACATAAAAACAGCACACATACTCTGGTATCAAATAATACACCTCGAAAAAAATGGACTCATATGAGATTAAATGTAAAACGTAAATATAAAATAATATACAACACGAGTCAATGACCGCAAGACGCAACGCTCCCCTTTGTCTGTTGTGCTTGGTCTCGTCCAAACTTGCTTCGGATTTTAGTTCTCGTCTATGGCATCGCATTCATTCAATTGAAGGTGAAAGTCTGCTTGTCCCCACCAGCTTGTGCTCTCAATGGCTTTCAGGACTTCTTTTATTTGAATGCCTGGACTTTTTATCATTTCGCCCCGAGAAAACCAATAATGGATATCCTATGGATTTTATGGATACTACCTACGGCATTGGCTGTTGAAGGTAAGATATGGTTACCACGATTTGGTTTTCACAGCATCTTGCCGATAGTTTCATGGTTACGGCACGTTATGTATTGAACGGCTTCCAAGAGCATGGGACGCGGAATCAGCGTTAAGCTTAAAAAAAGTTAAAACAAATTGGCATTTTGTCATTGACAACAATGACTGGGGGTTGTGCTGATTTTTGTCTTGGTAACATAAAGCTACAATCACTGCCCTAAAGAGTAATGTGGGCTATGGTTACGGTGCCCAAACCCGCGCAGGTTCAGTGCATCTCCCAAAGTAATTTCTCCTCGTTTATCAGTCAACCATTTGGTTTCTGACAGCCTCTGCCAATCCGACATTTGTATGTACCACAATTAGATGTAGTAATAGAGAGGAAATCATTTTGCAGTGATGCACTACTTTATCGTAGCTTACGGTAACGCACGATGCTCTGTTGAGAGAACACTGACGGGAGAGATTGGCTCATTAAAATATTTTTGAAATAGCCAGTAATACTTCACGCTGCTGCCGTCTACTATATCCACTTCTAACGTGGTGTGCATTTATATCAGACCGGTCTCGTTTCCACCATCTATGATGCTTTGGATTTAGCCAGTCCTGTAGGACAATGGAACAGGTCTTCAGTATGCGACACACGCTCATATTTCAGGCAGCTTGAAAGGGTTTCATTATTTGTTAAATGTCTACACAAACAATTAAGCTGTCGTGCAGAACCAGTTCTTAATGATTTGCAATTTCCTCTGAATAAATTAATACCCGAGCCATGTCCATGCGTGTAAAGTCCATTCTGTCCATGGCTTAAATGAGCCTCTCGTGGCTTTCCCAGAGGCCGACTGCTGAATGAGAGCAGGTAGCGCACTCACTGCCGTTTCCAACTCCTGAAACCCTACACATTTCAACTCAGATTTAAGGTGATGTTTAGCAGAACCTTTCATCTAAAAAAACATTGTCTAAAGCTGATGAGAAAAAAAACATATAGCTATGTCGCGTATAGAAAAGTCATACAGTGTATACAGTATTCATGATTACTCTATGAAATTAAACTATGAAGTTGTATAAAAATTTGAGGAAAGTTCTAGGCGTTGCTTGATGCAAAACATGTGTGAGTCTTTGCATTCTGTATCATGTATTCCAAGTTAAACAGGAACACACAAGAAAAAGAAAAATAGCAACGGCTACAGCACCAACCCTTTAATGAAAGGCCTAGTTGGAAGAAAAAAAAAAAACCTATAATAATCAGTACAATTTAAGCATCAATACTGAAAAACATGAAACAATGGAATAACATTATCACATCTCTCATCCTCATGCACAAAATATTTGCCAAAATAGCTGAACATATTGAAAGTTTAACCTTCTGTGATTTTAAACACAGATTTATTTTGATATGATATTAAGTGCTTTTAAAATAAGTATCTAGTACACACAGTTACAAAGTGATTATGACACCTAGCATACCTGTCACAGTATATAACAAGCAATTTAAAATGGAAATTGTTAACAGAAAGGCATTTAGTAGCATAAAAGAAAATGTTTTATTCTAAAGTGAAAATCACATTTCAGTTCTGAATTGTTTGTGAGCTTGCATTGGAGAAACAGTATTGAGTGACAAGCCACTGACTGGCCAAGTGTAAGTTAGAGAAGTACTAAGAGATTTGATCACGATGCCTGTTTCAAGCATGCGTATGCTGTAGGCTATGTTTGTGATATCTTCATACGGGGTGGATACAGAAGACATTGGCAGACATTTTGCTCTGATCTCGCTCTCTCTTTTTTCGGCTTATTCCAGGACACAACGTGGCACCCAAATGGTTTCTTACCTCTCTCTTTTTGAGCATAACAACTGATTCTTGAGAAGGCACTGTCAAAAAGAAAGAAGGTGTTGGGGCTATGGAGTATAGAATGGTGGTTCATGAATGGGGACCTTTGGTAGGAATTTCATCTGTGTGTTCACGTGGGGATACAGTATAAGTGGGCCTACATTTCCAACGATTTTGCATCCTGTCTACTCTCCCATTAAAAAAGAAGTGGAATAAGAAGATCATGTTGTAGATCATACACCTGTAGACCTACTTGTTTGTTGTAGTACTTGTGATATAGGCAAAGTGGGCCTGATTTTTGGAAAACACTTTATGATTTAACATGATCGCTGAAGCTACATTCTGCTTAGCAACGATCATGGGTTTTTAGTGTTGTGAATGGCTGTTTTTCCTTTCTCAGCGATCTTCCCCTTGATGTCATCCTAGCTTGTCAGCCAATGAACATGCAGGATTAGGCCACGTATGAAAAATCAAGAGTTGAAAAAGAGGTCACCGAGACCATAACCCAAAAAACAACAAGCTTCAGAACACTTCGTGATGTGACATTAAATAAAGAGTTTGCTGTTGTTTACAATCTAAAAGTTGTTTACGCTATTGAGATGGTTTCACAACATTTTAGGCCTACTATTAAAAAGTGCATATAGTCTGCCAAACATGGCCAAGATGTTTAAAATATATCATTTTGAAGTATGTTTAATGTAGGTTTACTGTATGTTTGATTTTTATTTCTTGAAAAATGTAATTTGGTGGTATGCTAAAAAAAATGATATATTTTTTGTTTGCTTTACACTCCGCTGTTTTTGTTTGTATCTGTGTAGGACACAGAAATTAGTCTGCCTTAGTCATTACATTTCTATATTGTAGATTGATTGTCTGTCTAATTATATTCCTTATATTGCGCCGTGCTTACCAGGCTAATTGTTCAATCTACAGTACAGAATTGGATTCATGATTCACAGATTGCTCAGCAGGTGACAAGTCTGTGCTATGCTATGCTGATATATATTTTTTTATAATGTTAACATTTAGTATGATCTGGCTGGCTTTGAGGTAACCTGGTTACTCTGTTCTCTCTTTGAGGCGCACTTTCTTTTTTCAACCTTTTGATTCCTGGCTGATTTAGAGTGAGGTGTGTTTTCAATTAGGCTGTGTAATTCATTGGTGTATAATTAATTAATAAAACTTAAATGCCTGTGTATCGGGTGTGTTGTGCCGGTCCTGATGTGAACACGTTCATCAGCGTGGGATAGACAGGGCCTGCAGTATCCGTCTGTTTTCTTTTAGTGCTTACATATCCACTTATTTAAAAGGAGATTAGTATGCAATGGGGAAATCTTTATATAACTGGCAACCTCAAATATTTTTAGCAATTTAAAGCAAAATAGGTTGTGGTAATAGACCACGGGGTTATATAATTTGTTGAATCCTTGTTGATTCCTGTATGTTTTTGGTTTCCAATTCCTGTATGTATTTTGTTCCAAGCCATAGAGAGAAACATTTAATCTTTTTAGTTATATTTGGTCACAGAATAGAGTGTGCGAAGTAGCAAGCAGATAGCATTATGAGTACGCACATTAGTTAATTGTCCATTCATGAGAAAGTTACAGTACAGTAGGCTAAGCAGAGCCTGCTCATTTTTACTGGCAAGAAAACTAACACAGAGCAGGGAAAAAAACAACAACAAAAAACAAACAATCCAGTACTTAGATATTTATTTAACCAATGTTAATGTGCCTGGAATTCAGTCTAGTATGAATGGCATTCAGCTTGCCAAGTAAATTATTTAATTTTAATTGAAATCTCTTTTTTGTTGTCAGAAGAATAGTAGGTTTACATACATTCCACAGAGTTCAGGGCCACTCGCCACTGAAATGGCATACCCTCAGAGGAAACCTCCAGCATGGCCACCATTTTACATGGTTTCTACATTTATTTATGGATAGGTTCTTTGTGCTTAAATGAGTCAAGGAAGCATTATATGATTATCTATTAAAAAATGAAATCAAAGGATCTATCAAATATCACTCAGATATTAGATTTGAAATACAACAAAGACTGAAAATATCTGTTTATGAGAACGTTGACAATGTTATCAAGATAGAGAGGCTAGTCCAGAATCTTTGCTGATATACTTTTTAATTTAGAGTTTTACCACTAGATATACCTTGTCTTTTAATGGACTTCAATTATTTTTTACAATTGTTAAAAAAAAACTAAATAAAGTTTGTGCGTATATATATTTATCAAGATGTCGCAGTGTACACATACAAACACTTTATTGAATTACAAATCAAGGGTTGAAATACAGAACTTGTAGTATGGTTTGTTTGACGTAAATTCATCATTGAAGCCTTATTTTGTTAGTTTTTTTACTAACAGCAGGTATAACGCACTCCACACCGCCAAATTTCACCAGCTATGCAGGAGATCAGTTAAATTATTTGTTTGTTAACACGGCTTTTTTTTTTATCAAGATTTCCATTTGAAGATCTTGGCCAAGTCTGAATAAGCTGCTTTCAAATGTTAATTCAAGCAGTCCATTTTAAACTGTAACCCAAATGTGGGTTGTTTAATTGTGAGCTTACACGGACAACACACACACACACACACACTTCTTGGATGGGGAACAAAAGGCAGCGTGCTGGAAGGTGGGTTCTGTGTATATGTGTATATGTGTTTGTATGCTTGTTTTTTGGGGGGCACTCTGAAACAGGATTAAAAAAAGGTAAAATGAGTGGCGTTCCCAGTCCTGTGCTTTCTCAGTCGGCCCCAGCAATGAGCAGATGCAGAAAGCTCGTCTGCACGCCAGCCTCCACCACGGCTTTCACAAAGAATGAGTCCCCATTCACAGCCCTAATCCACGCCGCCCAGGGCCCGGCTATTGTCACTTTGCATGCAAAATTTCAATTAGTGCTGGTACCAGTTGTATCTCGCGAGGGAGGGTGTCGCGTTTCGGGGACATGCACGGGGTACCTTGACGATGCGTCATGGGGGGTTTTGATTCAGGGTTTGGGATAGTGAGAATGTAAGAGAAGTAGCCAAATGCTGGGGAATGCCCCATACACAAACCACTGGCCTTTAGTGACGGATGACGTCATGAATCTCTTGCTATTGTTTGGTTCCGCCATTTGCTTATTTTTTTTGGTTGTCGTCGTTGTTTTGGCCAGTGTGCTCCACGTGCTAAACTCAACACTTGGACATAAAGGAGTAGAAAAACAAAACACACACACACACACACACACATTCAATCATTGTTGCTCTGATTGTGTCGGAGCTTTAATAACACACACAGAAGATCAATGTTGTCTCACCGGGTGCCTGGAAAATCTATTATTTTTATGTATTAGGTCATTCCACTCCCCACATGCTCTGCATACAGTAATCAGTAGGTCCAGCAGGGGGGGATAAATTATTCACCACTTAGACGTGGACAGATTAACACCCACATAACCCTGCACAACACAAATGCGGAGAGATAATTTACACATAAATTACAATATGCACTTTATTACATTTGAATTCGATGCCCTTAATGTCTGTAGACTGGAAATGTGGGCTTAGATACAGACAAGCCTCGAACATTCCAGCACTGTATGAGGAAACCTTGACCAGATGCTTTTGCAATTAAATGTTTATACAGTGGCTCACAGGCGGCTCCAACACCAGCACAAAGAAAATGAAACTTGCGCTTTTCCAATCAAAAATCGCCATATAGTGGAACACACAGTTGCTGAAATTCTCGGCCCTTTTTTTAAATCGGTGCTATGCGGTGGTGTGCTTCGGTCCCAGACACACACTGGGACAGGCCAGTGAATGGGGAAGCCGACGATTATGGGAAGCAAGCGAGCCTCGCACAAGTCCGATGTGATAACGATTAGGAATCTCCTGTCAAAGACTCTGCTGCTGTAGGGTCATTTATTTATGAATAATCGCTTTGAGATCACTAAGCAGAGACTGGAGTGGGAGAGTGGAGGAGGCCATGTCAGACTGGTCGAGAGGGGAACACTGAACGAGACAGACTGGGCTTTTTTTAATTCAAAGCTAGCAGTTTATTCTGAGCATGCCCAGTAGCACTGTGACGTCTTAATTGAATTTTGTGCATGTGCCTGTCTGGGTGTGTGGTCTAGGCCTACTGGACAAGTGTGTATTCCTGCTGAATTGTACTGTTTTCAGTCCAGTTTGAAGCAGTGTATTTTTTCTGTTCAGTTTTTTTTTTTGCTCGTCAGTGAGATGTTATGTATTCAGAGTTAAGTTTTAATCAAGGGATAGGAATTCTGATGGAGTGCTGGTGTTGTTGCTGTGTTTTCTTCTGCTTGTTGTTGATTGGGATGCTTTAGGGCACCTCTTTGTAGTCGCTACAGATGAAGAGAAGATTTGCTGAGAAGGGCGTAACACTGCCTATAAAACTAGGTTAATTTCTGGAGGGAGAAACGTGGAGCCTAAACATCCTTGATTTAACTCAACAATGCTGATTAGCCAAACATCAGATGCATTCACAAATGTTCTCAATGTGTGTACAACTCATTTTGCAGAGCAAGTCGGCCAATTCTCCACATGCTCTGAAATTTACTCAAAAAAAAAAGCTCTGCACTGAAAGCTACCTATCGATGTCATATGGGAACAGTATAGAATTTCACCATAAACTTGATTTTCTTTCTCTGTCTCTCTCTTTCGCTCTCTAGCTCTCAGCTTTTCTCCTGACACAACACTGGGTGTAGTGTAGTGAAAGGGGACAATTGAAGTCCTATACGTTACAGAAAATTGTATTCTTTACTAAGGATCAGTTGAACGTGGGGTTAGAAGGTCATGAGAGTTTTTTTGGGGTGTTGTTTTTCTTCAAATGGGTAAATGATAGCCGTGTTGTTCCACCTTCAGGCTGTAATTGTTTCAATCTGCAGTCAGGAACACGGCCCAGCTCGCTGAGGCCTGCACCTCGGTGTGACTAATACCCTTTGTAAGGACTAGTTTTCAATCATAATACAATAACATGCACATTAACATTATTTGTATAGTGCTCCTCAGTGAAATATTTGACATTTGGCAACTATGCTGGTATTTGTGGCGCGAGTGGAGCTAAATTGCAGCCTGATTAGCTTATAATTTTATCTGTGTCCGTCCCCTTTTTTACACTTGCGGGACCCTTCCTATTGCTACCAGATGCCTTCAGTGTGTAGGAGAGCAAGATTGGTTAGCGCAGACACAATGGTACAGACTGGGCTGGAGATGCTGATGGCCTGGCACTGATTGAGGTCTGATTGAGACAACTCATAAGCGGATTTTTCCAGATGCTTTGCCACAGCACCTCTGACAGCAGCCTGGTCTGTCTGGCCCCAGAATCGCGATGAGCCACGCAATGTTGACAGTGTGAGCTCTCCTGAGCGAGTGATTAAACAGAGATATAGGTGTGAAGTGGTGGGGAATAGCCACCATATTATGTAATAATAAAATTATATCAATGCAAATTTAGTGTGTAGGCTAACGTTTTGGGTGGAGAGCGGGAAAATGGCCTCGGAATAAAATGGAAAGCTAGCGATGCAGAGCTGGGAGACATCATGCTGCAGCAGCTCTCACATCTGGCTGTACACCCCCCCCCCCCCCCCCCCCCCACACACACACACACACACACACACACTCTCTCTCTCTCACAACCCGACGCCCGTTGCTCTGATGTTCTTGTTTTTGCCCAACAGCACACCTCAGCTGGTGATTTTACAGTAGTTTATGCAGCACTGTAAGTGGTTAAGCTAATTAAGTTTTAGGGGCTAATTGAATGACCGTAATTGCATTAAATCCCCACAGACATCATTTCTTGGTATGTACCATGAACAGCATCAGAAAGGGGGAAGGAGTAGGAAAGACGTTTTTTTTTTATAGTCACTGACTTTAACAGGTATGAATCAAAAAGCATATTTATGATATCCAATTACGGCCCAATTAAATGTCTTTTTAACACAAGATCACAAGTTCCCTGCAGATCAATTACATACCCATGGGATGTCACATGTGTAGGCTAAGTGGCCAATTAAAATCTCTCTGCAAAAAAGAATACCGGCCCTGTGTTCGTTGTTCTATGCAAATGCTGTACATGTGAAAAGAGAAAGAGGCAAATATTGTCTAACATAGCTTGCAGTGTGAAAAACCACAGATCAGTCTAGTCGTACTGTTGACTGAAGGTGGACACTCCATGCAGTAGTCACGCCAGACATGGACAATCTTTTAAAACCTGGTAAAGGGATTTCAAGGTAATCAATCATGGACACAAGACTACACAATGTAACTGCTCAGAGTTAAGCCAAAATAGAGTGAGAAGTTTCTGTAATTTCATTCATGGTTGTATTTGTGGTGACATTTACTGTATGTTAGAAAATAATACTATATATAATTGTAATGACCCCCCCACCCATACACCATACACACAGTATAATTTCCCATAAGATAAAAACACTGTAGAAAACTGACATAATCTGCAAGCCAAATGAAAGTCTTCAGGCTGGACATAATAGCATCTGTTTGTTCAATCACCTATTCAAGAACCAAGAACAGGACAGCTAGGTCATACTGCCATTATTTACTACTAATTTTTAATAATGGTGCACAGTACATTGGGCATACTTAAGTCTATGGGCCTTATTACGTTTTGAACACTCAAGGTCAGATGTACAGTTAAATGATCATTTGTGATATTCCATGCTGGTAAGCAAATTGGAATAACACATCCACATTGTTCGTATGAAATACTAAATGTATTTGTAGGCTTACCAAATCCTTTGGAGTGTAGAGTCTTTGTTTAAGAGAGGAAAACATATTACAAATGACTGATGATTCCACAACAATGATGACTATCACACATTTTAAGCTGTGTGGATATATCAAATCCAAGGCTTGTTTTGGCGTGACTGAAGCTGTTGTCAAACTGTCATTTACCTAGTAATGTTGTGACACTCAGCACAAGACGCAGGCTTTTAGATGCGCGCAGGTGTATAAGTGCATCAACAGGGTTTGGCCACAGTAACATCGTCAAGTGGCACGTTTTCAGTATGGCAACCTTGGTATTCCACTGGGGGAAAAAAAACTTTACACCCACAGCATGATTCCCTGATATCGTGGTGATTTGGCAGAGAGAGCTGTGGTGAGATGGCACTGCCATGGATGGCACTCTGGCAATCTGTGCCAGGTCTGCTCCTGATCTCTTGGAGACAATGCCACCCTGATTGGATCCCCACATGATTACTTGAGCAATGGCAAAGAGAGAACAGCCATTTCACCTGTATAATCATCACCATTACCATCATGGTGTCTGTGCCTGTGTGATTTGTACATACTATGTGCATACAGTATATATAGGTTTTAGTAGAGTGAAATCTGTCTGGAGTTATTAGCCGGGCACCTTTATTCAGAGCAGTTTTCAGTGTGTGTGTGTGTGTGTGTCCTGAGAGAAGAGAGAGAGAGAGAGAGAGAGAGAGAGAGAGAGAGAGAGAGAGAGAGAGAACCAGAGAGAGAACCAAACCAAACATGGCTAACAGGTTTGAAAAACAAAACGTCCCCTCCTCCGGTTTCCCCTCCCTTCCCCTAAAGGTGTGGGGCGATCTATCTCTGCCACTGGCCGGTGAATACGCCCCTGGTGAGTGGACATGTGCATGTCTTTATCAGGTTAGCATCGGGACATGGCGCGCTGGTAACAGATGACGTCTGTTTGCGCCATGCGGTTAGGGACTTGTGGCCAGGGAGGACAGGACATGAAGCACTGCATAGAGATGAGGACTGCCATCGTAATGTGGTGAAACACATACACGTTTGGAGCTCTCAGGTTATTCAACACAGACTGCCTGGAGAACGCTTGAGAAATTACGCCTGAATGCGATTGTCACACAGCTGATTAGCTGTTGTGCATTAGCCCATGCTAATTTGTGTTTAATGACGAGCTGTACGAGTGCTTAGGTTGAATTTTAAAGCCCTAATTTGAGGTTTAACTTGTACGCCGCTCTCTAAAATGATTCCTGAAATCCGTAGTGTCACAAAGAGCAGCAAAGTTAAGTCTCTTCAGAAGTCTCCCCGACTCCATGCACAAGCCGTACGAATCACCTTGTAGTATTTCAGGTCCTTTGAATCCTTTGGCATTAATGCAGAGCTTCACGCAATGAACTGCACTACTTTTTTATATCTGCCCTTTGATGTGCATTAAAGATGGAAGACCATAATTTTTGCCTGCTTTTAAAGGGAGCCGCTTCTGAATGGGAATGAAAAGCACTCAATGTGTAACTAGACCAGTGTGAAAAAAGAAATTAAAGTCAAAAGTAAATTAATGGTCAGTTTTTGCATAAATGTAAAACTGAAATGACTCTGTTTGCTTCATTGGGCACATAAAAGAACATTAGTTCCAGTTCTGAGAATGGAAATGGCCTTAAGGGAATAGTTAAGAATGTTACAGATAGACCATCTTATAACAAGATTGTTCACTTAAAGGCAAAAGGCAAAAGAGAAGGAGAGGGAGAAGAAAGGGGACCTAGAGAGAGAGAGAGAGAAACATTAAGCAGTGTAGCACTTGAGATATTTGTTTGCATATAATTGCATTAGCCTTCCACAGAGGGAATTAACAGAGATAATTAACTGATTTGGCCCATGGCTGTGACTTGACTACTTTCATAAAGCGGATCCTAATCTTCTGTTGTTTCCAGATTCATTTAGGGATCATGAATCATAAAAAAAACTCCAACCCCAATAAAGGGCACCTTTGGAGTTCCTGCTTTTTTAACCAAGTCACGATCATTCTGAGAGTTGTTAAACCATCCATACATACAGCTAGCAAAGCCTCGCTTAATGGATTACTCATTGTAGAGTGGTTTGAGGAAGTACTGTAGGTTGTCCCCTGACAGGCTTGTGTGATATGTTAATGCAAATGCCATGGGACTGGCCTGCGGGCAGAACCTGAAACAGAAAGGTGCGGAGATGAAGTAAAAGGCCACAGGCAAGGGTCAGTGCAAACAGCATGGCAGACACTCTTCGTCTTAGCCTTTAATCGGCCATAGTCCAATTACTCAGGACTGGCCCTGGGCAAAGGGGCTAATTTTCCACACAGAATTATCCCCAGTAAGCACTGGGGGTGAAGGTGGGGAGCTAAGCTTAGTGAGGGGTAGCAGGTGGGCCGAGACAAGCTATGTGTCCATATTTTTTGTCTTTGAGGATTTGCTCGAGCTGTGAGGCACACAGACACAAACAGACATCTACAAGAATGTGCACACATCTGGATGTGTACTTCCTTTCTCCAGGAGTACTTTTCAAATGTAATATCTGGGGTGGCACTGTGGTGGCCTACTGGTCTGACTGTCTCCACATGGATTTTAATCAAAAGAGATCTTGCCTGGCTACTCATTAGGGCACCAAATCAGAAGGCCATTTGGGCTGACTCTCATTTGAACACAGCGCAGAGCAGAGTCTTCTTAGACAGTGCCGTGAAATCCAACCAGGCTCAAGGTACTGCAATTCATAAGAGGTCATGCAAATTAATGGTTACAGTACGAAGAATTCACACAAGGCATTTTTAATGACAGATGTTTAAACAGCCGAGGCGTCTCTGCCTTGTCCCTGACCACCATTTTGTAAGCAAACCCGAACTGGGACAGAAGACTAGCAGATTTTTCCTTTTTTCCCTTTTCCTTGCAGAGTTTGGTTTATTTCTGGGGTTTTGTGTCTTCTTCTGCCAATTCTGATTCTGTAAAGATTCCTGTTTTTTCTTTTAACAGGAAGCAAATGTCCAAAAAGACATACCGCCCAGGCACTGTGCAGCCAAGACAGAGTGATATTCGTCCATTGGGGTCAATGAAACTATGTCTAGGATGACTGTAGCCATGAAGTTACACAGCCCACCGAAACAGGAGCGCAATATAAGGACTTGGAGGAGTGATGACTATTTTCCATGCCTTCCATAGACAGGGCCTTTTAGATAGTTATCATTGTAGATCGTTTAGGAAGGCAGCTGGGAAAGCTATATTCTAGTCAAGGTAGAGGTGGCATAACAGAGTCTGATAAATTAGATAAAGAAGCTATTTTGTAGGGGCCAAACACATCAAATGTTTTTTTTTCACACCGTCAGGCGACCGCTGTTATCAGAGCGTAACACAAACCGTCATATGTATCGTCTTTTGCGATGCTGTAACTGGACCACATCTCCCCGCGGTCCATGTCTATCTGATGAACGGCTCTGGCTCTGGTTCGGTGACGCGTTTGTGTTGGCGGCCGGTCGCAGACTGGATGGGAGCTGTCGATAAATGTATGCAATGAAAATGCAGAACTATTTGAATAACAGACATTCCAGCATGTCCACTGCGCCTTTGTGCATGACTGTGCCTGCATTAGGGAAGTTTGGCTCTCCCTCTCTCAGTACAAAAAAACAAAAGATGATTAACGTCTGGGACCAATATTAAGAAATAAACAGTTCCATGCAAGCAATTTCCCCTGTTTATAAAATGCTGTTTTTCCTTGTGGAATTGAAAAGTGTATGAACCTATCAATTACACGAGGATGTGGCCTGATTCGGCTCCTTCTCCCCCAGTGATTCGTAAAAGTGCCTCCCGAGACAGTGATAGAGCAGCATCCATGGCTTTTTAGATAATTGAATTCTGCTTCTGTGTTGTAAGTATTTGTTACAGTGTCAAGCTCCAGGATATACCTTTTACAGACCTTTCTGGGATGAACTGCCTTTCCTTTCTCCTTGTCAAATGCATAATGCATTCCAACCTCATCAAAAAAAAAGAAAAAAAAAAAGAATTGGCATAACTAGTCTCTGTACTCGTATGGAAATAGCCTTTGTATGAATGAGGACAGATAATGTTTAAGCGATCAGTTCACGTTTTCTGTCATTAGCTAAATCAAAAAACAGATTGCCATTAGGGGAAGCTGTAAATCAATGTAATGGTTCAGCCCCCCACCCCCACCCCCACCCCCCCAAAACTCTCATTGTAGTTCAGATGATTAAAACGTTCCACCCTTTCCAGACTCGCACATGCACATGTGACACAAAAGGCCCGGTTCAAATGAAAAAGAACACGTGGTACAGCTCAGCTCAGTTAGGCTCTGCACCACCCATTTCTCCGTCCTCACAAGGCGAGAGAGCGGGGGAAAAAGAGAGAAAGCAAGCCCCCTCTTCTTCTGTGGCCACTGGCAATTTGCGGCGGACACATTGCAGGCATGTGGTGGTAACTGAACGAGTCCCTTGATGGACTCGCTGTCAGAAGCCCGCTCTGTCGAGTGATTGAAAAAACATGTACAGGATTATGACCAATATCGCCCCCCACCAGCGCCCCACCTCCTCCAACTCGCCCCCTCGTGCCCCACCAAATCCCTTCTCCATGTACAGTTTAGGCTTGTGCTTGTGCATCAAGCCTTTTGTTCAAATGTCCCTCAGCCAGGCTTGAGCGATGGCTTGACTGATGAGGCGGGCTTCGCCACTTGTTTTCTGCCAGAGCCTGCTGTCAGAGGAAAAGAATGATCCCTGGCTTTCGAGACCGATTTAGCTCGAATGTAGCAAACAGCACCGAGCACAACCCCCTCACTGTCCTCTGTAGTGCCGACCACATGCTCCAAAGCCGTAGCATTATGGCTAACATACATGCTAGCACCTGCAGGATTTACTATAGGGCACAATAGGCTTCAGAGCATGGGAATGGGAAGCCTGGGGCTGGATTAGTATTGAAGAGGTGTGAACACAGGGGTCAGGAGGCAAGAGTTGGCCTTGGCGATATTTTTTTCCTTCAGCAAACGGATCGTTGCCACGCCTGTGCTATTTGACCATAACACAGAGACGGGCTGTAGGCCTACAGTTAAGTCCACTTTTCTGACCTTTTGGCTCTACTACTGTTACTGTGCCCATGAAGAAGCTGTTTATTTTTGCTCTTTGCTTTGGAAAGGTAGTCACATCCATAGCAAAATATATATTGATATTGCTCACTGATTTTGACAGAGAACATGCCTTAAACACACACACACACACACACACACACACACACACACACACACACACACACA
>JAGFZM010001193.1:62433-88845 GCA_017657215.1 Limnothrissa miodon
ACACACACACACACACACACACACACACACACACACACACACACACATTACACACATTAGCATACATGAAGCACTTGAGAAGAGGATCAGGTTCTTGGAAGTGTATCGGGGTGCGTTTGCCAAGATAACTGGAAACATTGATGGCCGCCACATCTCTCCGAGCTTTTAAAAGTGGCAGCTGACAGACTGTGCATCTGCCTCTTTGTGCAGTCAGTCGCCAATTCAAAGTTAATTTTAAACTGACAGCCTGATTTGAATGGGGAAGGGGAAGAAAAAATAACAACACTCTGCCCAAACAAATCAATTCAAATTTTATAAAAGCCCTGTAATAAACCTTTTCATCTGAAGGCTGAGGCAGGCAGCAAACTGTAGTGCCTGCCCACTTAATCTGAACAGTTTTATCAACAATATTTTTTTTTTCTTGAATCTGAAAACGGTGACTGCTGGAGTTGTTACATTTGGCATGACTATGTTGTCAGAACTAAGAACATGTTCTGGAGTGGTTGATTTAAAACGCCATGGATACAGAAAAAGAACATTTAGCATACATCAGCTTTGGAAAGTGTTCCTGAAGTAAGATTGGACAAAATCATTCATCCAGTTCAGCTGATATTGTTCTCAGTAAGGTTTATGTGGAACACCCTGTCATTTCAACAGCAAATGTGATTGTGGTATAGTACGTAAGTAATTTTCAATTACTATTAATTACCATTAATTTTTGTGTCTGCCTTTGAATCATCTAATATATAATGTTTATCAGCACATCAACATGTGTTAGCCAGTCTCACTGAGAGAGAACATTCAGGGGAAATGTGATATAAACATATTTGCAGCCGTATTTCCTGTTCACAGACGTTGTGGTCAGTCATTTCTTCAGGAACTCCTGGTTTCGCTGGCTATGTAGCTGTAGGCTGGGTTGCTGCAATATTTTTATTGGCTTTTGCTAGATTATTTGTTGTAAAAAATAGCACGGGCCTTTTCCCTTACTTGTTTGTAATTTTGTAGAACCACAGCTTCTTGAATTAAGCTCCTAAACAGACTCATTTCCCAGAAGACTGATCAGGGGGAGTGGGCCGGCTTTTTTTGGAATCAATATCAGCCGGTTTTTAATTGATGCACATTAAGTCCTCACAGCAAATAGCATTTGGACTGTTTGGCTTTGGTCAATGGTCACAGTGGATAGATTAGCCCTGTGCTGTCTCAATTAAACTCTAAATGATGGACTGCTGTGGATGTGGGAGTGAATGGATCTCTGTGAGGTGTTTTTGTGTTTGCAAACAAGATACTGGTTATAGGTACATGTAGCTACCATTGTTGTCGACTAGGTTAAAGAACCACCTCAGTTTGTCAAAAAGCGCAATCGGTCGGCGAAATTGTGTTGTTATTGACAAGCTAAACGACTGTGAAGCCATAAGTAAACACAACAGTGACATTGAGCACAGGACACTGGATCAAAGCCTGATGGTGTGCCGCCAGCTCCCAGAATGTCCTTGATCTCACCCTCTCGATCAGCCCTAACAACAGCGACTAGGGATTGAATTGAATTGGTCAAACCAACCTGGCAACCCTTTAAAATCAAATTTGAAAGCAGGAGAGAGAAAAAAAACTATAATTGAACACCATGTGCCTCATTCATACCCATAAGCCATCAGTAATGTCAGGGTCTGTCCTGTCTACCCCTCCCAAATACACACACACACACACACACACACACCCTGTCTGAGAGCCTACTGTTAGGTGTTTTAGATCACACAGTGTCTGGGCCTATTAGAGCGGTGTGATGATAAGCACATGCTCTCGGCACGACTCAGCAGGGGAAAGCTCTTCTGGACGGAGCGATGGCCTGTGTTGTCCGTGGGTAATGTATGGACATTGAGCTGACAGCACTCTCTCTGCTCCCCATAATGCCTCCATTTGACCCTCTGCTTTTTCCTCTTTGTGTCTGTCTCTCCTTCTAGAACACATTCACAGTCAGGTGCACACCACACACACACACACACACACACACACGTATGCAAGCAGAGGCACACACACACACGCACACACACACACAAAGCCTTAATGGAACATCCTAGTCGCAGGTGTACACAGAGGGAAGTAACGCCTGCACTTCAGTTGTATTGTGTGTGTGTGTGTGTGTGTGTGTGTGTGTGTGGTTATGTGAGAGAGTGTAAAAGTGAGATACTGCTGTGTCTCAGCAATGTTGAATTCTGTAATTCAAACTGTTGTTTACTCTCCCCCTGAAGCACAGTTTATGCTTTGGTGTCATGTGGTGGGCACCTCAAACAAAAAAAAGTACTGTAAACACAGTTGAAGGTGAGGAGAAAAGGCTTAACCACACAGACATACACACACACCCACACGTACACGGCAAACATCTTTGGTAGCCCTCTCTTGGCGTCCCTATTTTGGTAACTGAGTGTGCCCTCCAGGCCTGCGAGTAGAAATCCTTCAGCCCAAAAGAGGGGATTGCTCTTCTTAGTCCACTCCACTTGAGCTGGCTAGCTGCAGGCTGCTCCTCAATGGCCCCCACTGACAACACACAAGCCCTCACACTTAAAGGACGGGCACTCAGCTGCCGTTTCAAAATAGCTCGCGCTCTCTCTCTCTCTCCCTCCTTCCCTCTCCTTGATGCTTTCATCTTTAAGGGAATAGTAGTCTTCAATCAAAGCGTTTCCACCAACAGAATAAATTTCATTTCTCCCTCTGGTCCGTTTCCTGCTGTGGTGCTGGCCCGAGCAGACGTGGAGCGCAAACAAGGAGGAGTGGGCTGGAGGAAGGGTTGGGTGTCGGGGTGGAAAGATCAGCGTGGAATAAAGGCATCGCTTGTCACTCTGCTTTGTATTAAGGCCCCATCAGAGCGCCAGAGGATCGGGGGGCTTTGGCTTGGCCGTGAGCGAGTCACCATTCTGCCTCTGGCCATGGCTGCACACGTGTGTGTGTGTGTGTGTGTGTGTTTTACTCCAGACGCCTTAGCCAGATGTAGGAGGCTAATGGCATGGTTTCCTTTGACAGCTAAAAACAAAAAAAAAGAAGCTGTGGCCATGGTGCAAATAAAAGGGGAGCGATTACGGTGTGGGAGGGAGAACTGAAATCAGAGAGAAGAATGGAGTATTACAGGAGAGTGCACATTTAAAGGAGGAAAAAATGGAAGACAGGAAGTGAAGAAAAACAAAAAATGACAATAGACATCAAAAGCAATGCAAAGGAAATGGTTTCATAGGAACGAAGGAACTCGGGAAAGGAGAGACAGAAAGAGACAAAGAGAGCTGGCTAGACAGTGAGGGGCAGTATGGATTCTGCTGTGTTCTCGCGTTTCCTGCATGTCTGCCTCCTCTCCTGCGGTGGGCTTAGAAGCGGAGCGGAGCACAGCCACAGTCTGGTGCTTTGTGAGCACCATGTCGCGTCGAGAGGGATTACAGGTGGGGAATGACAATCAGGCGTGCTCTATCAGAGCCCTCCCCCCTCCCCCACCTTCCACCACCTGCACCACCACCACCAACCACCCTCCTCCTCCTGCTCACCCCTCTCCTTGCGGGCTGTGGAGAAGGGGGGTAGTGGCGGGGTGGCTCCCTGCCTGCGAGATTTCGACAGAGGGGCGAAATGCTCCTCGGGGACGGGCGGTAGGAATGTGCAACGTTCCATCAAAGCACCCCGTGAATTAATTAACTCTGCATGCATTATTCAACACGTTTGAACTGCGCCTCATAATACCAAAGTGTTTTTTTTCCTCCTCTGGTCCTTCTGCCCCTCTTGGGAACAAAAGAGTGCAAAAGAGTGTATTTTGAGGGGAAAGTAGAAAAGTAGAGAGCTGCTTTTTCAAAAAAAAAAAAAATCTAATGAAGATGTTGGTCTCCTCATTTGGAATTCTGATATTATGTTTTATGATTTTTGGATGGTGTTGTTATGTTTTCATTTGGTTAGAAGAACCCCCCCAAAACAACTTTAATCTTGTCCTGGCAGACTGTTCCAACACTAAGTGGCTGGAAATTGTTTTAGTAGGTAATAAGTAAAAGTGGCGTTGATAAGACTGAAATAATAAAAAAAAAACCTATAGTGAGTTATTGACGTCAGTTTTTGAATCATTTGGACAACTGTAGGCTGCCTTCCCAGACACTCTTTGGTGTATGATTTTTATTTCTTGATGCAATTCTTATGGGCACAGAACATATTTTTGTTATTGGCAGATAGGGACTTTGAGTTGGACAAGGACAACTTTTAAATGGGTTTTGATCTTGTGCTGTTTGTCCTCTCCTGCACTCTCCATTCATCTCTCTCTTGTGCATTAAGTAGACCACAGCTGTTGAGAGAAAAATGTGCTCAGTGTGGCTGTGATTAACTGCCTCGCTCAACGGCTCCAAACTCCAGCTTGGCTGTTCAGAGGTGTCTCTAACTTACACTCCTGTGAACAGGTTGTTTTTATGGCCTCTTGCCACTGTCCTTTTGTTCAAGGTTTCCACTGTAAATACCTCATTAGACCTATGTGTCCCAGCAAGTGTCCCAGCCAGACAGTCTATATATCAGACTGGCTGCTGATGTGTAGCAGGCCTGTGCAAAACTGAGATCTAAAATTAAATTAAAAATGACGAGCAGAAAAGAGATTAAATATATATATAAAACAAAAATAACACACTTCAGCATGAACAGGTTCTCTCCATTATGCCACCCTCTTTTTTATGCTCCGCAAATCAATTTAAAACAAGGCCCAGACATTACCCTGTCCTGTTCTGGTGGCTGTGAGTTTATTTATCCAACCCCCCCCCTTTCCTTCTGTGGGTTCTGAATACTGCATGAAGGTCCCCCTCTCTCCGTCACAGACCTCACAGAACCGGCTGTTGAAGAGCTCTGTTTTCCATTTTTTTTAATACACAAACTCTCTCTCTCTTTCTCTTTTTTTTTTTGGTGTGGCTCCCGTTACTCTGTGCGGAACTTTTTAAAACAATCATTGCGGTTCCCCTCCATTGCTGTTCACACAGACTAGACATGCTGAAAAAAGCGCCTTTCAATTCTTTCCCATCCCTTCTCCGCCCCTTTGCACTATAAACTGTTATCTTAAGCTGTGACACTTGGATGGATTTAATGAATTTGCACATGATAATTGCGCCTTTCTCTCCCATCCCATATTCATAGCTTTTTCGTTTTTATTTTTTTTTCTGCTGTTTGAAGTGTCAGAGCTCATTGTCTGTAAAACCTGCCGAGGCATAACACAAAAGCACCACATAGGGAAAATGAGAGTAACAGCCCCTGACGGCCTTAGAGGACAGAAAATAAATGATTAGTTTTCATCTTTCTAAGTGGCCTTCTTGACTACTGAATAGCAAGTGGCTGGGCAGCGGGCTCCAAAACTGAAAGATAAGAGGCGATGGCGCCTCGGGCTCCCCTCTGGACTCCCACCTTTGCGGGCAGATATTATTGCACCGTCAGGGTGTGCAGCTGACAGATAATGGGCCTGCTGACCTGAGCAGAGGTGAAGCCCTCTTCCTCCTGCTGGACCGTTGAGCACCAGGCTGCCTCTCCTGCTGTGTAGTGCTCCCCAGACAGATAAGACTCTGGACAGTCCACCTGCCTCAACCCAGACCCCCCCTTCTCCTCCTTCACTCCCTTCCTCCCTCCCTTCTTTCCTTTTTATGTCTCATTTTTACCCTTGCTTTTTTTCTCTGTTCTTGCTCAGAAGCTGGCTCTGTGCATCCCGCTGTCATAGCAACCTAGCATTGCTAAATGGTGATAATATTGATCTGCCGTCAGCTTGATGGTGTCGTGGAATAAGAATGAGTCTCATGAAGGTCAACTTGAAGCATAGAACATGAAATTCGTTTAAAACTCTGTGGTTTTGAGTGAGCTATTTGTCTATGGGGAAGGTTTTTATTTAACTTACCTAGTGCTAAATGT
The DNA here is from genome assembly GCA_017657215.1 of Limnothrissa miodon. Taxonomy (NCBI): domain Eukaryota; kingdom Metazoa; phylum Chordata; class Actinopteri; order Clupeiformes; family Clupeidae; genus Limnothrissa; species Limnothrissa miodon. Next base: position 68,323 of record JAGFZM010001193.1, read on the forward strand.
TGGAACCACTGCCCCTGTGTTGCATGTGTCGCTGTAGGGCTGTGTAATAGGCTGTGTGTGGGTGGGTTAGTCTGTGTGTGAGACATCTGCAGGCCCATCAGAACTGATAATATTGATGCCCCTGTTCATTTACGATTGTCTGGCTGTGTGTGTGTGTGTGTGTGTGTGTGTGCGCGTGCGGCACAGTTAGCCCTCTGCCTCCGTCAACAGGAGGAGTTTACACGGGTGAGCGGTGGCCCAATGTGATTTCCAAGTAAGGCCATCTGTACAGCGCGGGGGAAGCAATGCAAGGGGGCCCTCGGTCGCTCGCACGAACCAACTCACACAGGGAAGCCAGGCATAGCAGATTAGCAACTAAACGCTACCTTTAACCTCTTATTCTTCTTTAAACGCTCTGTCGTTGGGGCAGGTGCTCGCTGCCAACACTGCACAGCACAGCATGGCACAGCGAGTGCCTAATTGTGTTCCCTTTCCAGTTGGAGCCATCGGAGGACGGGACGGCCTTTAGCCTCGCTAGCGCCCGCATGGCACTGAGGTGTGTGCTAGAGGTTGCTTTTTTTTGTGGCGACTGGAACAGCTGGTAATTTAAGCAAGAGTCCCACAAGATTCTTCTCTGCCAGAAAAAGCGGAAGGACTGAATCATTAAGGGTTAACGAAAGCCTCTTCTGTCTTTTTCATCAGCGGCGAAAGAGAGCCAGCAAGGCCCGACCTACGGACCCAGCCAGTAGGCTGGAGGAGGACAGGGTGTACACACACATACACACACACACACACACACACACACACACACACACACACACAGGGGCTTCAGGTCTGGGAAACTGAGAGCTAACTCACTGCAAACAATAATCAAATATTTTTGTTGGAGCACGCAATCCGACATGAATGTAGCAAACGGCTCTCCCCCTGTCAACGGTGCATTTAATATGCTCATTATTCAAGCCTCTCCAAGCAGCCCTTCGGCAGGCCCAGGGCTTTGGGGCCAGCCACGAATGCATGACACAAGAGCCGCGCACAGGCAAATTATCTCTAATCCTCTAATTAAGTATAGAGGGGGGCCGTGCCTGATAGCCCAGTGCAGCCCTGACTAGCGTTGTAATGATGAGCGACAAACACTTCAGAAATTTCCAGTTTTTCCTTTTTCCCTGAGCGTCACATTTGCCCCTGCATTGTCGAGTAATGGCCACGGCAATGGAAAGCAGATGTCTGCCATGCTAACGTTTGGCCCAGGAGTATCAGGTTCGTTTCCATTAGGCTTGATCAACATCTCATTGATTGTTCGAGGCCCTTTCTATGTGTGCCGAGGGGATAGGGTAGTTAAAAGTGTCAGAAACTTCAGCGACGTGGCACATAACTCAACATAATGTGTTTTTTCTTTACCTTTCTTTTCCCTTTTTTTGCTGTCTCTCTTTTTTTTTCGCTACGCTCCACTGAAGTGAACCATGGACGACTTTGGCGAGGTTGACATCTTGACATTAAGATCTTGCCCGAGGAAATTCTTGTTAGGTGTGTGTGTGTGTGTGTGTGTATGTATGTGTGTGTGTATGTGTGTGTATGGGATATATATATATATGTATATATATAACCTGAAAGGCCCAAGGGCTGTATTGACTTGACTCGAGCCTGCGAGAAGACTCATTCTGTTTCCTCTGGAGTAAGTCCAAGCACAAGTGTAGTGTGGCCTACTGGCCTGCAAGGATTATATGTGCCGGGCCATGTTGTTTCAGTACTCTGCTTTTTCCTTTTCACCAAGAGACTGTGTGAATGAGTGTGTGTATGTGTGTCAGTGTGTGTGTGTGTATGTGTGAGTGTGTCAGCAGCACAGCAAGCGAAGTGCACAGTGCCATGCGATCACCGGAGAATTTCGAAACACAGCAGTTGAAGCCACAAGGGAAGCGAGCCCGCAGACTGTCAGCATGCACGCAGACTGTTTTCCCCCGCCACCGCCTTTTAAGTGATACGGTTCAGTCGGCTTCGGTTAGGAGGGAGGCACGGTGGACCAGCCCCCCCCCCCCCCGCTTTTTTATTTATTTACTTTATTCTTCCACAAGGAACAGCTTTCATGTTGACCTTTCACAGATTGGCTGGGGATTTTTTCCCCTTCTCTTTTTTTTGATGTGCATAATCTCTAGTAGGAATTAACACAAACACAAATGTGAGCTCTGGTATGAGAGGTCACGGACTCTCCGTCGCTCTCTTACTGGGAAGAAATCTCATTTTTTAATCTGCTCTGCTCATATTTGTTGCGTGCTCGCACAAAGTGGGCCGGGTTGATGTAGAGAGAGGTGGGGGGAGGGGATAGTGTGGGCTCATGTCTGATTGTGCTTGCAGATCATGCTTTTTGCATCGGCCCTCTTTTTCTCCCCAAGCTTTTAAAGCAAATGAACCACTAAGCTGTCTGTGGGGCTGAGGCTGGCACCTAGGGCTTGGCCACGCTCTGTGGAGTTGGTGGGGTAAACGGAGGACACGGTGGAACTGTGCAGGTGTGGCTGGAGCTGGGACCTCCCTGTCAGCCGAACTGTGCTGAATGTTGGTCATTCTCTTTCTATTTCTTTTCTTTGTGGATCTATCTCTTAATCTTCTCATCGTTCCATTAGCCTCACTGTCTCTCTTTACCCCCTCACTCTGACTTTCGCTCAGTCCATCTCTCTGTCTCTCTCTTTGTCTCTCTCTCTCTTCCTCTCTGTCCCTCTCTGTCTTGCTGTCTGGGCATGGCAAGCCTCTCTGGTGATGGCCTGGTGATGCCTGTCTTCACTCTGGCAGCGAGAGTTCCATCTGCCCTGGCCAGGCTCCAGAGACTGTCATAGCTCGAGCATAATAATAAGGAGGAAGCCTCAAAACGGTGCCCGGAAGCTTCTCTCGTCACATGTGTCCCCAGCACAATTATTCAAGAAACACATCTAGCACACACTCGACTCCTTTTCTACGTGACGTCCAGTCAGTTGGGATGGCCGTAATAAATGCTGAACTGGTGTTTTGGATTTATGAAGAGCGATTGCAGGATTTGTGCCCGAGACTTTTGGAGCACGTTTGCCTGGCTGTACAGACAACAGTTTGGTACGCCTGGCACAGATTGCTGGTTTTCATGCCAGCTCCACCCCCCCCCCCCCCCCCCCCCCCCCCCCCCCCCCCACTCTCTCTCTTCCCCACCCCCGCCTCATCCCGCTTTTATGAGAACATCTTTTTTTTTTTTCTCGCGCCAGCCCTAAAAGTGTCAAGTGCATCTCATTCTTCTCGCTTGAAAGCGTTTTGGGGGGATTTTTATTTAATTTCTCTTTTGAAGTAAATCCTCGGGGACAGACACACTACTGCGTTCGCTGCTGTACTCTATGCTGGTTTGTCTTTATCTTGACAAGTCACGTTACAGCCTCCATACAGCCTCATATAGTCCACAGCTATGAAAAGCAGGGTCAGAAACCCACAGAAGACACTGACTTCTCCACTGCCCCAGGGTCACAGTTAGTGGTAGGCCTCGTTAACCCCAACCCCATCTGCGGATCCCCACAATAGCTCTTGTCCCTGTCCAAAACCACGGCCCCAGCTCCATGACACTTGCTTTGTTTTTTTTTTTTCTCTCTCTCTCTCTCTCTTTCTCTCGCGCTTCCCTTTATTCTCCCTCGCTCCCGCTCCCCTTCTTCTCTTGAGCAGAACGTTGTGTTACGCTGCACTGGGCCTTTGATAAATTAAACCATATGTTCGCACATCAGATGAGCTCTTACTCATGTCTGTTTGGAAGATGGATTACGATTTCCATACTGTGCAAGGCTCAGTTTCCTGTCTGATCCCCCACACACTCACACACACACATGCACACACACACACTTGCAGTGGAGGTGAAGCAGGGATATAAACATGCGGGCGTGAGGAATGGCAGAGGGAAGTGGCAGTGTGACCCCACTTTACTGGTGATTGTTGGAGCATGCTCACTGAACGCCTGGCCGCGCTGCGGCCGGAGGAAAATAAATGAGGGTCTTTATGGCCCATGAAGAGGTTCCCCTGCTGGATTGTGTCAGATAGAATCTTTCTCTTCCCCTCCCCTTTGCCGTTTTCTCAATATGTATCGCTGTCGAGTTTTCCATAAGCAAGGTATGGAAATTTCCTGGACGTGGTGTGCTTGCAGTCGGAGCGACTTCCCTCGTCATCCATCGCCGGGATTGGTTTGGACAGCCGGAGGAATGTGTGCGCTCTCATGGTCACGAGTTCAGTAAGCCCAAAGTGAATTTGTGTGAAGGTCAACCACATCCCTTCCCTTTCTTGCCATCTCCATGTGCTGTTGAAAAAGACCATTAGGACCTCTTCCATGGTTACAGATGTTCTGACAATTCTGTTGTCACACAAAAAAGTCCATTAGGATCCTGAGCTTGTTGAAACTTTGTGGTTAATGTTTAATCCAGTGGCCACTGGAGGAGAAGGCTGGCACCATCTGAAGGTGACGTGTTGAAACTCTGCTGCCGCTTAGGACAAATAAGAAGCTTTGGATCCGGGTTGACGCAGGAGTGAGACCAATCGATTTCAGGTCACTGCCTATGCTAAAAGCAATCCAGTTACTGCTAGGGTAATGGATCATCACTAACACAGAGGCCAGTGTATAGATTCCCAGTAAGCTATGGCCAAGCTTCACTGTCAAGCGCACACAAGTGCTGCCGCTTCTCTACTTTTAACATGTTATGAATGACAAGCAGCAATTTGTTGTTAAAAGTGTTCAATTTAACAGGGTTTCCTGAATGCGACTATTATAACATTTATTTGGCTATTGGACTGCCAAATCAATCAATTAAACAGGAGATTTGTATTTTTCACTGTTACCTGGTGAACAAAGAGGTGTCTCCACAGTACCAGAAATTGATGTGTGTTCACCAACTAGCCCTAGTGACAGGCTATATGTTCACCCACAGACGTGGGGATGTACTTCTATGAACGATGAGTGGGCTTAAGGTCTGGACATGAAGAGCTCCTTAGCATGGGCCGGGGGAAGGGAGGCCATTTATTTTTTTAAATGGGAAAGGAACGCCTCCAGAGGGGGACTTAATGGGAAGGGAAGGGCTGCAGACCCGTGCAAACTGCCGGCCTCAGGCTGATGAGTGGCTATTTGTCTAGCAGTGACGCCGCCATCAGGGTGGAGGTGGTGTGTGTGTGTGTGTGGTGGAGGAAGGGTAGTCACAAGATTTAGTCTCGTGGAACAACAGGACAGAACGGACCGGAACGGAAGGTGTGTGTAGGTGTGTGTGTGTGTGTGGTTGTTTATGGGGGGTGCTGTGAAAAGCCTTGCATCGTTAGAGGACTTTAGAATAACCAGATACTATAAATAGCCATAGCAGCCCGAGTTGAAGACGGGGTCTGTTTGCTCAGCCCCTGGTGAAAAGACTGTGTTTGCTACATGCCTCCTTTGTTCTTTCCTTCTTTGAGGAGGGAAAGAAAAAGAGAGAGGGAAGCAGGGAGGGAGGGAAAAGAGGGTGGCAGTCGTTATGAGAATGCTGATGCCTCCGCTCCCCACTTAGTGAGTGTTCCCCCTGAATGCTTAAGATATTTTAAAGACACAAGACCCTGCAAGATTCACCTAGTGGTAGAAACCGTGTTATTTCAGTATAATGGCATAATTCTTATTGTGAGCTGTATTGCTCTCACCTCTTTGGGTCATCGCCGCAATGTGCTTGCTTCTTCATAACATTGCCATTATAGCATGGCAGTAACAACTGCGCACGGTGTAATTATTGCGCCCGGGCTGACATTTTTTTGGTTTAATGTTTTGGAGTACCCACAGAAACAGGAGTCATCTAAGCGCCATTTTCAGTATTTATATGCAAAGGTGTCCTCTTGCTGTCTTGCGTTTTTGTGAAGTGCTGCCTTGGCCGCCTGCCAGCCCATGCTCCACCAATAACCTGCTCCGCCGCGTGTGATAAATAGCCCTGATGCGGGCTGCTTCACATTGTGCTGCCTGTGACGGCCTCTGCGTGTGTGTGTGTGTGTGTGTGTGTGTGTGTGTGAATGGGTGGTGGTGGTGGGGTTCGGGTTTAACTTTGCCAGTTTGGGTTTAACCGGGCCAGCTTCGGGTTTACCTCCAGCGCAATCAGACCTGACAGGCCTGGGTATGGCAGGGAGCAGTATAGAAGCAAGAGAGAAAGAGAGGGGGGGAAGGGGGGTGAAAAGAGAGCAGCTGATTTATACAGTACCCCTGCATGTATCCAAATGCATCCATCATCTCCTTTCTCTCTCTTTCCTCTGCTTCCTTTCTCTTTCTCTTGCTGTCTATCTCTGTCCCTCCCTCCCTTTTCTCACTTCTCCATTTTATCCCCACTGCTGGCACGCACTCGGCGGCAACGCTCAAAGGCTTCGGTGTTCCTAAAGCCATTAGCCACACTTGTGAGGTGAAGTGAGATGGCTTTTCATTTTATCTTGCCCACTCACTCGCTCTCTCTGTCCTTGGGTTTACTTACATCGGCATGGGGGGAAGGGGAGCAGGATTGTGACTGTGAGAGTGACTGTGAATGACATAGGAGTATGTATGTGTACATTGTGTGTGGAGGCAATGGTCCGTCATTTGCAAGTCACTCAAACTTATTTCCCTCTCCCTCTCGTTTCTCATCTTGCGCTGTGGCTTGAGGCGTCTGCGGCGGTGGGTTAGAGGTGTTGGTGTTGGTGGCGGTTGCAGCGTTGGTTGCTGATGGTTCAGGTGGTGTGCTTGTTTGTGTGTGTGTTGTTTAAGTAGGCCAAGGAGACTGCACCCGCAGAGGGTTGCCTGGTGTCGTCAGAGCCGCATTCTCCACGCCTGTGTGTGTGTTCCAGCTAACTCCAGGCCGCATGAGTCAAGCAGGCCCCCGGTGCTCTGGCTGTCTCACCCCCAGCGCACAAGGCTCTGTTTCAGCCAGGACCCGGTCATGCCTGTTACGGAAATCTTCTTCACTCTGTCGAGCGACGTAAAAAAAAGAAGTACAGAGCGAGTGGAACCTGTGTGTGATTAGTGCCGTGTGTAATTAATCCAACCATAACAAATATGTGTGTCAGACAAATGTTCTTCATGGTGGTTCAGGGACAGAGCAACGGGCCATTGTTTCTCGGCTGCATGTGTTTCCCAGTGGGAGAGCTGGGTGAGGAGACCTGCTGGGCCTTCTTGGAGAGAAGGCAAGTGTTCCTCACACAGGGCAAGTCCCTGTGGCTTTAACAGGTGGAGAAAAAACACAGTGCTACACACGGCATGATGTTACAAACGTTCCATGTCGTCATCTCTTCCAAAGGCCACATATTTAACCTTAGCAGCTAGTCAGTCAGATTGAGCTTGAAAGGATGTTTAATGTTTTTTTTTTCTTTATCTTAACCCAAATATGGAGAACTTTAAAAAGATCACTCTGTGCATGACCATATTCCAACTATACCATATGCAGTCTACAGATTCCATTTCTCCTTTTATGTGTATATCATCAAACGTGTCATAAACAGTGAAGGACCTAATTTCCTTTTCTGCCGTCACGGTGCTTATGCGAAACAGCGACTGCAAGTTCCATGCATCTGTAGTCTGCCTGCTGTCACGGTTCCTGTCCCACATTCCGCAGTGAGAGGAGCTTGTGCTTTTCACATTGACCTATGCTTTTTGTGTGTCTGTGTGTGTGTGTGTGTTTGTGTGTGTCTTTCTACGGTGTGTTGTGGCCTATTGAAGGTCACCGAACTGGGGACTTATCATGGGACGTCTTTCCAGTTGTGCGGGAGGTAGCATATTTTTAGCACGTTACACTTTTGCTGCTTCTGATTGGATCGGCTAATTTGCGTCCATCCTCCAAGCTCAGGCCGGCTGCCTGAATGATTGGTTGGCTCTCTCGCTCTTGATGTTATTACAGAAATCGCTTTGTCAGGCAGTCCTTGGTCGAGGTTTAAATTCAGAGAGCCTATTTTTAAATGGGACATAATTGCGTGCAAAGACGCGGTAGCCAACTAGCGCGGTATTAGCGAAAGATATTATTAGTTCCGTCCTCCATTCAATTGTTTTCGGTCTCAGAGCCGCGGAAGCTACACGGGCCGCTGGGCCCTGATTGTGCTCTCTGCTGTGTGGACGCTCCTTTGTATCGCTTCCAGTTTCATTAGGGGAGGCGCCCCGTAAGATTGAGTTCAAGCGCAGAGCAAGCTATTGTGGAGCCTGGCTCTGAATTTACTCTCTAGTTTAGTGTTTAACCAAGAGAGTGAAGGAGAGAGAGAGAAGGATACATAAGGTGAGAGAGAAAGACAGAAAGGAAGAGAGAATGTCTTTGGCATCTGCCATAGCCTGACAGTTTAAGACAGCATTCAGACCTGGCATTATTTCTCGAACAAAAAGTTGGTGGTATTTAGAGGAATGAATCTCTCTTTCTCTCTCTCTCTCTCTCTCTCTCTCTCTCTCTCTCTCTCACTCACTCTCTCTCTCTGCCGTTTGAGGGGGACTTGGGGAACGGGGGAGATGGCAAACAGGGGAATTGTTATTATTCAGGCCTTCCCCAGTTTTGTGTTTCTGAAACTGGAGCCTGAATAGCGAATGTGGTTCTGGGGGGGGGGGGGAGGCTCTAGTCTGTGCACCAAAGCTCATTTGCCTAATCTTGGGAACTAGAGTGGAAGCTGGCCTTTTGTAATGAGAGGCAGGAACTGTTGGTGTGTGTGTGTGTGTGTGTGGGGGGGGGGGGTGGGTGTGATGCAAAACTTGAGGGCTGATAGAGACGGTGCAATGGGATGGGGGAAGGCGTCTTAAAAAAAAGCAGAAAAGGTTTTTAGCGCACAAAAGGGAATGTCTGCAAGTTTGAGTTGAAACTACAGGCCTGTGGAATGGTCGACCATTCTGTATTTCTGACATGGTTAAGGAGGTTGGTTGAGAAGACAGACGGAAAGTGGAGGCAAGTTTATGTCAGAAACAAATGTGTGACAGAAAGAGAGGGAGAGAAGTAAGGTGAAAGTGGTTGTCTTTTTTTCTTTTTCTTCCTCCAGAGCCACAGCTCACCAGCACACATTAGTCTCTGGGTGGGGAGTGACAGAGACTGTTGGTGACGTGGCTGGAATGTGTGCCATGTGCCACTTTTCATCAAGAGCGGGCGCCCCCAGAGTGCTGTTCTGCCTCACTGAGCGTTAAAGGGCAAACTATTCAACCCCTCCCCAATAGAAGACTATGGGCCACTATGGCTCAGCTTTAGTCACCGGCGCACTCACTATTACACATTTCTTCTCTCACAGATAACCGTAAAATGAAGAAAAAATGTCACAACACAGTTTAGAACGTTACATTTGCATAAAAGACGGAGTTCATTCATGGTTTTGGGGTGTGTTCATGAAGCTTATTTTAAACTTGCATTAGACATGCCACTAAAAAGGAAACATTAACCAAAAAAAAACAGTGAGTGAGGAAGGATTAAGAGGATGCTTGTTTTGACTTGATTTCATTCTCGTGATGATTTACTAGGCTACTTGCCCATGAATGTGCATCTGTTGTTGTTTTAATTAAACCTCATTTCCTTTTCGCACACAACCCTGAGGGCCACAAGAGCTTATTAGCACACATACTACATGCACCCACACACACACCAACGCACATACACACACTGAAATACACACAGACAAAGCCGCAAATACATGCATACACACTAGCCTTTTCCGTCATTCACACACATGCCCAGACCACTCTTTTTTGCTGTCTTTAACCCTCAATCACACACACACAAACACTCACAGACACTCAAAGGCACCCTCTCACACACTGTTTGTACCCAAAAAAAACCCTATCTATCTGCCTAATGCTCTAATGATACGGGCATTATCCGGCGTAATCTACCAGCAAATTCGTCTTAATTAATTACCAACAACAATCCTCCATTTCCCTTTCCAAATTCCCTGAAGAACCATTTCTCGGAGTGGCCCTCCCTGCTTGCCTGCCACCAGGCCGGGACCGATGGTAAATGCAAAGCCCCAGGCAATATATCTCAGGGGACGAAGGGCCAGAGCTTCCGTTCTTACACCAGCGTCAGGAGATCAGGAGGAAAGCTCCCGGAGTCTTTTGACATCCTCTTCCAGCAGCTGGCAGTAGGCTGCCAGTGGTCAGCCATTTCACCTGTGGGCTACAGATTGTAACTGTCAAGCTAATTCTCAGCAGCATTTCTGGGATGGTAACGGAACGAGCAGAAGACACAAAGACGACAGACACACAGACAGTTACAGACAGATAACGAAGGCACCGCCATAAAATAATAAAATAATAAAATAGGCTTTGGTACGGATGTGTTCCAGGCTTAGTTCCTGTTGTGTTAAATAAGACTAACAGTTTTCGCTGCGTAGTTTGATATGTCCCCTTGCAGCTTAGAGCACTGGATTCTGTCAAGAACAGATTTAATCTCAACTTTATGGCTCTCAGAAGTTGGAACCGGAGGCCCTGAACATTATTCAAAAGCTATTTCCTCTCTCTGGTGGATGTAAAAATTTTAATGGCATCTGTTGAACTTAGAACTGTAGTTATTCCACTGCAAATTAAGATAATTGCAAAGACACAATAATATTAATGAAATGACCCACATTTGAAATGTAAACGCATTTAAATTTAATTAGCATATACCGTGGCCGCAGAACGAAAAAGGGAAGGCACTGACTTCCTACTGGTTTTTATTTCGCTGGGAATGCGCTCTCATGGCAGCTGCTGAAATGGCAGCACTACAGCTGCCGGAGCTCTGAACAGGCAAAACAATAATGCCTTTTCATTTCCACCTAACGACCATCATCATCATAATCATCATCATGATCGTCATCATCATCATCATCATCATCATCATTCAGTGCGCCGGTGTGAGTCAGCCTGTAATGATCAGCTCCAACGAGCGCTAGACACTCACTTGCCCTGCAGGGGATGAGTTGACCTGCGTGTCGATACAAAGCTCTTCTGATTGCACCCAGGAGTGTCTGTCAGCAGTCTCTTTCTCTTCACTTTCTCTTTCTCTCTCTCTCTCTCTCTCTCTCTCCCTCTCCTGCTCTCGGTGATGTACTGATAGAAGAAGGAAACCAGGTCAAAGTCACAATAGGGGATGGAGTGGATTTCTGTTTGTTTTCCAACAGCTTTTTTTTCCAACTGTTTTTTTTCCTGAAGTTAGTGGCAAGAACCACCTGCACATTACACATGTTGACACAAGCAGACACACACACACAAACACACACACACACACATACACACACACACACTCATACATGCATGCAAAACAAAGCGTAACCCCTGGAGTCAGCAGTGTAATCCTAGATTAAAATGTATACTCCCATTATTAAAAGAGAGGGGGGAAGGATATAGAAAGAGAGAGAGAGAGAGAGAGAGAAAGAGAGAGAGTTAGCCACAGGGCAGAGAGCGTAGACTGGCACGCCAATACACATGTCGGTAAACACACATGCACACCCGCCTCTGATCCGCACACTGGGTCACCAGTGCAGATGGGTAAATGCGCTAATCTTATGCAGACACACACACACCGCGTCAGAAAGAACACGCCAGAACAATGATGCACGCCAAGCATCGCGATACGCTGCGCATCTTCTTCGCCTCCTGAGTTTAGCCTGCATTTGTCGCCAAGGGCCAGCAGCTCCCCACATTATCCGTAACGCCCAAGCAGCCGCCTGTCAGGGGATCTAGGATGGATGTGAAGGGGTGCGTGAAGGAAGGAGAGCTTCGGGGGGGCTAGGGCTGGGGATGAGGGTAGGGTTCCATTGGGTCACACCAAACATCAAATGTGAAATTAAAAGAAGGCCTTGAAGCGCACGTCACACTAGTCAGTCTTGTGGAACACATTAGGAATGAACATGTGTTAGTGGTACATGGAGCTTCTTTCTTTCTCTCTCTCTCTCTCTCTCTCTGAAGTCGACCAGAGCTCCCAGAATGATTAAAAACAAATAAGATTAGGAAGGTAATGCCACTAGTGAAATCAAAAGCAGCACTGTACTGTATGTAGGCTATGGATAATTCTTTTTTGTACAGAACACGATTCACCCATGATGCAGCTGGTGCTGACTTATAGCTCATTCTTCTTGGTTTTTCTCTCTCTCTCTCTCTCTCATTCTCTCTCTCTCTTTCTCTCTCTCTCTCTCTCTCTCATGGGTTGTGTTTGTTGAATGTGTAGTGGTGTCGCTGACAGGAAGAGTCGAAAAAAAGCGCCGCAAGACAGGCTTAGAGTGACATAAAACTTGAAACATTTGCTCTGGAAATCACATTGTTAGCCAGACACCCTCTTTTTTTCTTCCTTTTTTTTTGATTGAGTGCTCTGTGATGTCTGCACTTTTGAGATTTTCATTGATGTGAAGGTTTTTTTCCCCCTTCTCTCTAATTTTTTTCTTGCCTGCCAGAAAGTTTTAACTGCAAAGTTGATTTTTTTTCTTGCTTCTCCCTCCAGTGAACCATCTTGCTGGGGTGAGAAAGTTGAAGGCTGGGTCCTCTCTCTGTGAAACAAAAAAAAGAGAAAGTTTAGGGAAAAAAATCCTTTGTCTCTCAGTGTCTGCTTTACTGTACAGCAGACACCTTCTCCGTCAGAAGCTGTCTGATGGACTGTGCCCTTCCCGTCTCTTTCTTGACATCTGATAGCGTTGCTATGGCAACTGTCTGCCGGTAATGCCCCCCTCCAATTTCACTCATCTAGCTCACCTTGGACTGGTGCCTCCTGAGTTTGTCTGAAGATCCCGAGCACACACACACACACACACACACACACACACACACACACACACACACTATGACAGAGGCTGACAGAGTCTTACCAGGACCAGCAGTGTTATTGTGCAGTGGCCTCAGGACACAAACCCAACCACAAACCCTTTGCATGTCTGTGCAGTTGACACACAGACCCACACACCCACACATGAAAGCAGACATCTTTCCTGGGCCTTGAAAAGTGTCAATGAGTATCTGTGAAAGACATTTTTATTTTAGGCATGGCCAGCACTGCGCTGCACATGCTATTAGCATACACGCTGTGTGTGTGTGTGTGTGTGTGTGTGTGTGTGTTTTCTTTCTCTCCCTGCACACAGCCAGCCAGGCAGGTCCATCTACGTATTTTCTCCTCTCCAGATGTGGCTAATTACGGCGTGCTTCGGACAATTTGTAAATGAGTCTGACAGTAACCTCCACGCATTAATCACAGTAAATTACACCGCGGAAGGCGCCGCACGGAGACTCAATTAACCCCGCAGCCTCCGTCCCCGCGTTGCGGTTGTCAATGGTTATTCAGCAGCAGGCCCAACACCCTCACAGGCCGCCGGGGCAGGGGTGGAGGTGCAGAGGAGAGGGTTGGTTGTTGGGTGGGTGGGGGTAGGAAGGTGGGGGTAGAGGGGTGTGGTGGTGGGGGGTAGGCCCATGAGGTGTTGGCAGATGCCTCCGAAAAAAGCCCCTGTAATTCAAACGGCACCCGCCAACAGCCACCCCACACCCCCACCCGCTCACGCTGCACTCCTGCCCTGTCCCACTCAATGTCGAACTGGGACCTGCATGACCTAACAGTGATTGAGTTTTCAAGCAAGCTTTTGTGTGTGTGTGTGTGTGTGTGTGTGTGTGTGTGTGTGTGTGTGCCTGTCTGTGTCTGTGTGTTTATGTGTCTCTGTGTGTGTAAGTGTGTGTTGTTTTTTCTTCTGGATCTTTCAAACGGTGGCCAGCTGTTAGAGAAAGTAGTACACACATATACACACACACCGAGAGAGAAAGAGAGAGAGAGAGGGGAGAGAGAAGGGTGCTTTTTTCACTGGGAGTCGTCGTAGGGACCTGATGTTTATTTTCTCTTAATCAGTTTAAAGTAAGAGCTGACCCCTGCACACACACACACACACACACACACACACATACACACACACACACACACACACACACACACACACACAACACACTACAACCTCGTTCCCAAGAGAAATCAACCCAGGCAAAGCTGTAGCCGAATCACAATACAGGTCGCTTGGAATTACACCAGAGTCAGCTGCAGAGCTTTTGTAATCACACACAAAGACAAACACACACACACACACACACACACACACTCACCTTTATACACACAGGTGCTGATATGCCAGCCATTAGGGAGCACACACTTACTCATCTTGTAGGGCTTTGGCTATTGGCTATGTGTACTGTATGTATGTATATTGGTATGTAATGATATCCGTTGTCACGTTTGCTAGTTGCCTGGTCATTTCCTTCCTATTATGTATTCATGGGAAAGTCACAGTGCATCTTTCCATATTGATCTTTGAAGGGGTGGAAATTATCACCCAACCCCCTTCCCCCCAACACACACGCACTCTGTCTCTTTCACACACACACACACACACTCAAATCACAAACAGCATATTTTGGTCATGCTTTGGTTGCTGGCTTTTGTCTGTCATCGACCACCAATGCTACAGGGATTTCTCCTCAGTGGATTCTTTTTCTTCAAACCAACATTAATCCTACCCTTATCAAACCCAGTGTTTTTCAGACGATGTTTGATCTATTCATACCACCACAGTTACACACACACACACACACACATACACATACACACACCATCTCCCGCCAGCCTTACAGTCCTCATCTCGGATTCCGTCCATGTGTGTCCTGTCACGACAGGAATGAGACGTGGCCGGGCGGCGGACCAAACACGCTTGTTAGAGAAGGGATATTGGAGGAGAGAGAGACTGAGACAGAGAGAGGGGGGTGAGATAGACAGTGAGAGAGAGAGAAAGCGAGAGAGTGCTCAGCCCTGTCGGCAGAAGCTCAGCTTTCAGCTTTACGTGTGCTGCAGCTCTCTTTGTCTCCGCTGCACTTCCCTCCGCTGGCTGCGCTCTGGCCCGGACTCCAGTCTAGCCACGAGTGACACAAAGACACGTCTGTTATTAAAAAGTAGATGACTTGTCTGTAAATAATATGGAGAGAGGGATCGCTCCGTGCCGGCTTGGCTTGGGGAGGTATGAGCTGAGACAATAGAGGCACAGTGCACCGAGAGAATGTGCCGGCCTTCAGTTTTTTTTCAGGTTTTTTTTTTTTGGGGGGGGGGGGGCTTTTTGTTTGATAGACAGCTCTGGGCCCAGCGAGAACCACACGTCACACGCTCTGACAAGCCTGCAGCAGGACACTTGGAGAGAGATTGAGGGAGGGAGAAGGAGGGAGAGTGTGTGAGAGAGAAGGAGAGAGAGAGAGAGAGCAAATGCAAGCCACTTGGGAGAATGCACTAAACAGCCAAAACCCACTCATGCACATGCATTGAATAGACGTAAAATGACACACACACATTAAAGCTTTAGACAGACACACACACACACACACACACATCTCTTCACACAGAGAACCTCTTTCTATTGCTTTTTTCATCTCGATCTGTTTCACACAAGTCTTTTCTATACACATTTTATCCACAATCACACACATTCACACACATGCAAAACACACCCATGCCCCGCCCCCCCCTCCTCAAGCCTGTTGATTTGAGCGGCTGCTCAGCAAAATTGTCGGCCCCCCTCCCCCTTGCAGCCCCCATCCTCAAAAACTCCCCCTCCACCCTCCCTGAGCCCCAATGGCAAGGCCCTCTGCATGCATTCCTCGCGGATCACTGCCCTCGCCCTCTTCATCCCCCCTCCGTGGCCCCAGCGACACCTGCACTGCCCCCCTGCCGCCTTCGCCCACACCCCCCCCTCATTAATCAGGCCTGATATTAATGAGAGGTGAAGAGCGGCAAATGGCCACTCCCCGCAAAAAAAAGTCATCCCATTTGATCTTATTTACATGCCACTGCTTGCTGTTTATGTCTGTATATATATCTTTTTTATTTTGTACTTCAGTTTTGGAGTCATAAATCATACATCACTACTTTTGGTACAGAACAGCTGTGTTGTCATGGAGCTCTTAGGGAGAGCTCTCTGCATATGTATGTGTGTGTGTGTGTGTGTGTCTGTGTGTGTGTATGTGTATAGGATTTTGGTCTATATAGAGTATGTGTAAAGGAACTGCCAGCCACCTGTTGATGCTTGAAGCCCAGTCATTACTAGATCTACCAACAGCGAGACAAAAAAGCCTTTGGTCGCCACACGGTCCTGATTTCTCACTCATCTTCACTCTAAATCACCCCCACACAGCACACACACAGACATACACACTCGCAAACACAATCATTCTCTCTCTGTCTCAACCCCACACAGCACACACACACACACACACACACACACACACATATACCCGCTCCTTACTGAATGCTGAATGAAATGGCTTTTAAAAGAAATTCCTCACCTTGTAGATGCCTGTGCAGCCATGCCTCGATCTCCTTTAGTCTCCCAGTGAATGTCTTATTGGGAGACCATTGTGTGGCCTTTGAGACGTTTCCCCTTGCTGTGTAGAGGGGACCCAGTGGTGATGCACAGGGCAAGACTGCGCCCCAAGGGTCCTGCTTTGAGGGGCTACCCTACCCAGCTGCACGCACAGAAACCACCCAAGACATCATAGTTGATGGCAGCAGGTAGCCATGTCTTAAGACACAGTGTCTGCAGGGTGTGTGTGGTTGCATTTTGTTTTATTATTTTCCACCCATTTTAAATAGAACACCCTGCGCGCACGCACACACACACACACACACATACACTCAGGCACTCACGCGCGCACACACACTGTCTGCATTTCGCCCTTCCTGCAGTTAGGAAATCGTCAAGGTAATTATTTTTGGCTAATGTAGATTAGTCCCAGCCTGTACTGGCACTTGGTTCCACAGTGTGCAGCTTAGGCTGCCTCATTTCTTTCCCAGCTGGTTCCCGACCGTTCCCCCTCTCAGATGACTGCCTAACAGACTTACTGGTGGCTGAAACACTGGCTTAAAGGAGCCCTCCGCACCTTCACCCGCCACCCCAGACGACCCCACTCGGCGCCTAACCCAGGCCGGCTCACAGCCACCCCCTGAGCGCCGCTGAATGACATAGCAGCGCATGCATACCAGGCCTTAGCCCCAGAGCGAATGAGTGAGTGAGTACAGACAGACGAGAGGCTTCAGCAGTGGAGAAAATGACAGGCACTGCACCCATGGTCAGTGAACGATGGTTGAAACCACAGTGCGCACACACACACACACACACACACACACACACACACACTTACAAAATAGTTTCCCTGTGTGGGAGTATGACAAACAGAGTAGCCTTTTTTTTATTCATTGTTGGTGGGATTAAGACGGTGGTGGCCCATCCTCAGACTCAGCTGAATTGGCCCATATTCCAGTGGGTTCTTATGCGGAGAGACAGATAGGGACTGGAGTGGCATCCACCATCTTTTTTTATGCTAATCGTTAAATGTTATCAGGCCCTCCATCTGCAAAACAAATTTCCTCCACAGCGAGTCGAAATGAGGTGGAACAGGGGACGGAATTAAATCTCGTTGACGGAACTTTGTTTGGACGATCCTGAGTGGCTTGGTTTTTGTTTTCTCTCCGCTGTGGTTCCGCATACCTCGGTGGCAGGGCCCAGACAGTATGTGGTTTTACCAGTTCTCTCCCATCCTGTTGTTTGTTTCAGCATGGGAGAGATTGGACATTTAGCTGTTCCATTCCGCTATGCCAAAAAAAGAGGGTGCGAGCCATCAGAAGTGGTAAAATTAGGAGATATTTTGTCACTCTGAATTATGTCATTCTGAAGGTTAAACACGGCCTGTGAAGAAGAGTAAGCCCTCAAACCAAGAAATAAGAAGACCAGACTGTGGGTCGTAAACAAGAGGAGACTGTCTTGCTGTTGTTTGCTGACTTGTTTTCTTGTGTGCTGAAAGTCTTGAAGGCAAATCTCTTCCCAAGCTTATCTTTTTATGTTTGTGAGGATCTGACAGTGTCAAATAGAGTTCACTTAGTTCCATCTTAAAGTGATACTCCAGACATTTTCACAACCCTGTTGTTCCATACAATGGAACAGTGGTTCGAGGTCATAGAGCGCCGATAGTAGGAAAAAGAGAAAACAAATTTGGTGCAAAATAGGCTGACTAGCAAACATGCAGCTAATGCTAACAGAGACACAATTTCATATTTTCCTTGACTTCTTTCCTTTATCTGCTTCATTCACTATTTGGCCAATGTTCTTGACATAGCCCACCCAATTTCTGGCCCTTTTTCCTTCTAACTGCAGTCTGTGACCTTAAACAATGGGGTTATTGGTTGAAATTTCTAGATCATTGCTTCAAAGTGACTATAGAGCAGTTTTTTTTGCTAAACTAGTCTATATGCTGATTTTGAGTGTAAGGGCCACACAGCAGTGTAATTGTAACCCATGGCTAAATTTACAATTTAAAGAAGAATGGGAAAATAGTTGAGAAACACATGCATTTTCGCAAGCTATTGAGTGGATAGACAAAGCAAACATCTTAAATCATTGTAAGTGGCGTTAATGGACCCAAAGCAAACACCGAGTGGTATGCACAAACTGAGTAGCCTGTTGCACATTCCAACAGATTGGCTAAGACAGAAACAGACCCCAGACTTCAAAATTGTTTTTACATTATGTAATTTTAAAGCAAATGTTTATTGTTGTATTTTTTTTTTTTTACTTAAGCACTGTGTCTGTCCTCAAACAGTTTGCCCACAGGCTAATTCCAACTGATAGAAGCAAAGAGGAAACAATTCCGGGTCCTCCTAAAAAAAACTCCCTCTTTCCTTGAGACAGTCCTTTCTCAGGCATGTTGCTTTCCATTCTGTCACTTTTCCAGCTTCCAGTTGAATGATTAAAAGAGGTGATTGGTTGAAGAGTCTTCTCACCTTCTCTTCAAAGCCATAATTAGGCTCAGATTGAGAAGTTGACCTGCGTGAACAAGGGCAGGCCTTCCCCTTTGGGGATGCGTGTGTTAAGACAGCCCTCCTCAAGACGGCAGAGATCAGCAGCGCTCCCTGGCTCTCACCTCCTCCTTTGCTGTGTGATGAACTCCACGGAGACATCTGAGGAAAATGAGGCGGCGTTGCAAAAAGCAGACGTTTCATTGTTCTTAGGGGACTCAAACCTTCGGTCTACTTTTGCTAGGGCTACATGATTGCAGTCTGGACTGGGTGAGGACTCTCGGCCTTCATTGGCTCAAAGCTTAGGCCCCTCTTCTCTTGAACAGGCTCTGAGATTGACTTCAGCACTCCTGTGGGAAAAGTGCTCTTGATTGACTAGCGGTGCAATGGGGAAAATACTGTCCAGTGCCCTCACCTCAAGATGTGTGAGTAATGGCAGTTTTTATTCGAACTGAGCCCCGGCCTCAAGCCGGCGATGTTGATTCACATTTTGTGGTCTGGTCAGCATGCGGCGTTCCTCTGTTGTTGAATTCCTCTGGTTGGTGCTTGTAAATCTCGGCCTGGCCGGCCCATTAACTGGCACCCTTTTTTTTGTTCAAGATCAAAAAAACCGCTTGCGCTGAGTCTCTCCATCTGCCACTCTCCCCATTCGTCTTGGGAGTTTGCCTCTCATAATTAGGCGAGAAAGTCGCGCCCACGTCTAGAGGTCTTGACTGACACCTCGGCAATAAAAAAAAATCCGCCGGTGGCTTGTGCGCTTGTGTGTGTGTGTTTTGAGATGAATGTGTGACACATGTGTGTGTGTGTGTGTGCATGTGTGTGTTTTCAGGGTGAGGACGTAGAGTGTGCACACACACAAGATCACTCAATGAGTTGGCGCTGAATGATTGCGCGGGGCGAGGGCTTATGCTGATATATGGAAAAGCTTCCAGGAAAAGCCGCCGAAGGCTGCATCTTGTAAATGACCAGGCACAGATCTGTGCAAAGATTTGGTTCAGGCCGAGGTGCTAGTCTGATCCCTCCCGCCCTCGGAAATACATGTGATCATTCCTAACTTCTAAGACTTTTGCTCAAGTCACTCACGGCTTTCCCTTTACAGCCTTATCTCTTTTCCTCACTCTGCATGTCAATCACTTGCTTGGTCATTGTTTTGCATCTCTTTGAAAGCCATGCTGTCCTCCCGCAACTCGTCGACGGGTTTGCTAGGGCGTGTCAGCACTCGAGTTGGCCTCTCTTTCACTCAAACCCCTTATCCCCTATCTGGTATCACAGACTTGTGTTTATGCACTCACTCACTCACTCATTCAGTCAGTCCCTCGGTCGATTGTCCCTCTCTCAATCACTCACTAACTCCCTCATCATTCATTAACTCTGTCTGTCACAATCAAGTCCTTACTAACTCAATTGTTTACCTCTTTTGTTGTCTCGTCACCCTCTTTCTTTCCCTCATTTCTCTCTCTCTCTCTGTCTCTCTCTCTCTTCCTTTCATTTTAGCCTTTTAGTCTTTGGCTTTCCCCAATTCTGCTTTCATTTGCCGTACTTCATTTTTGCCCCCCTCACACAGTGTACTGAACGTTGGGTCTGCCGTCCCAGATTCCTGGGACTCCCTCCATGGCGCCACATGCATTAGCAGTGCTAATGTGCGTGTCAGCTAAGCGACGCCTTGGGAAAGCAAGCAAGCACGAGTTTAAGACAGCCGCTGATATACAGAGTGTTGATTAGGGTATTTTGTTCGTCACCTCTAAAGAGTTAGGCTCTGTGTGTGTGTGTGTGTGTGTGTGTGTGTGTGTGTGTGTGTGTGTGT
>JAGFZM010001193.1:96167-109916 GCA_017657215.1 Limnothrissa miodon
TCTCATTCACTCTCTCTCTCCTTATCCTTTTCCTACTCTTTCCTTTTGCGTTCCCCATGCTCCCGGGTGGCGCTGTGCTGCTTTTTCTTCCTTGACACACCTAGCTGTTTTGAATGATGTCCCAGTCTGCTTTGTAAGGGGAGAGAATTACTGTAGTCCATTCTGCGCCGAACCAGTGGGAATACAACGCTACATCATGCTGTCAGCAGCCCCAGCGCCCAGCCCCGGCCCGACCCGGCTCTGTGGTAGAGCATTTCACTTTCTTGAGGGGGGTGGAGGAGACGGGGGTTGGCAGAGAGGGGGGCACAAAACCCCCCTAGCTGCCAAGATCAACTGCGCGCTTCCATTTCCGCTGAAACAGAGGGACACTCATTCTTTTCGCCCGCTCTCCCCCGCCACTCTCCTCGCTCAGGCTCTCTTCTCCTGCAGATCACTCGGCACGCTACTACATCATAATCAGACTCCACTCCCCACCACCACCTCCACCAACACCACCCCCAAACATGCCTTTTAGTACCCAGCAGTAACCCTCCTGTCTTTATAAATCTCTCAAGGAGAGCAATGTATCTCTGTGGACACTTGTAAAGTGCAATGGATAGTGATTTAGCTTTGCCTTCGTAATCTCCCCACCCTCAGTTTGTCCCCCCAGCACACACACACACACACACATACATACACACCTCCAGCATACCCCACTCCGTGAGAGTAATGCTGCCTGAGTTTGGGTTGGTGCCACTTTTATCCCCTAAGCCCTGGTCACCGAAACCCATAGCTAGAGAAGCTTGTGTGTGTGTGTGTATGTGTGTGTGTGTGTGTGTGTGAGCGTGCGAGTGTGAACAGCACTATGTGCCATACGGAGTCAATTACCATACAAAGCTGATTTTTTTATAACATTTTTTTATAACATTTTTTGAGCGCTCTGGTCCAGCGCCCTCCACTGCCAGTTGCCCTTCACGGTGCTGAGAGAAAGCCTCTGCACGAGTCAAGGTAACTTTTCAGCTGGTCTGGCAGCTTGGCACAGCGGGGTGTAAGCAATATCTCTTCATTTAAATACTGATGGACAAATCTACTCTATTCATATGTTTAAACTGTAGTTTCCATCTAGACCATTAGTTATGGCTTGCATTGTGCCAATGAATAGAATAAATGTTTTGGTGTGTGTGTGTGTGCATGCATGTGTGTGTTAGGAGGGGCTTGTCACTGTGTGATTGCATGGTTGGAGTCATGATAAGATTAATCTCAGAAGCTCTTTTGAATAGTTGGACTTTCATGCTCATTAACAAAATGTCCGTTTCACATGACAGCCGGTATTCTATTTTCCACCTGTGGAACACCATATAGGTCCTCATGCTCCTGGAGAGGAGAAGAGTTCCAAGTCTTTCAAAAGAATTTTGAAACACATCCATCGAAGCTAACAGGCTAACTGCTCTGGGCGAGTGTCCTCTCTGGCCATAGCAGAAAAGTGGATGTGGCTTCTTTGATGTGGAATCTCCCCGACGTTAAAGGATTTGTTTCAGACGGTGGCCTCGGCCGCAATTCACTTCAGACCACTTTGTGTGTCGGCTCAGCGAGAAGTCCATGGAAAGATCACCTTGGCAGCCTGTCTCATGCTGGAATTTCCAGGCCAAACAAGTGGTTTGCTGGCCCAGTCTTTCCCCACCTCTCCCACCACCTACGCCCCCCCCACTAAAGCATGCTCCTTCCAAAACACTGTTCTGTTTTCCAGCTGACGGTGGTGCAACATGCTGCATGTCTCGTGTACTAAACTTAATTTCTCCAGGCAGAAACCACAAGCCATTCTCACTCCATTTGGGTGTGTAGGGTGACACGTCTCATTTCCCCGTGTCATGTAAAGGATTATCATTACGGAGGCGCCGCCACTCGTTTCGGAACGGGCCAGCGGCAAAACTGTCTAAGTGAAGCTCATAATTTAACATGAGCCAGATAGATTCCACAGAGTTTTGATTAAGCCGAGTGCCTTGTAATGAGTGCTACCTTTGGCTAAAGTAGTTTTATTTGTTTGGAAGGGTTTGCACTTGTTGTAAGCAGTGCCTAGGGGGGACTTCAGTATAACAGTGAGGAGATTGAAAATGCCCTGGCCTCTGAGAGAAAGTGAACAAGTATGTGTTTGGGTGTGTGTGTGTGTGTGTGTGTGTGTGTGTGCGCGCGCGCCTGCATGTGAGGGAGCAAGCTTTCATGTCTCCCAGTTAGCATCAGTGCTCAGACCCTGTGCTCTGGCTCAGCTTGTCTCACTAATTGGCCATCCATCTCTCCTTATTGCCAGGCAGCCAGACTGCTAGCCTCACACTCAGGCCGCGGCTATACACACAAACACACCAAAGCCAGCACACCAGCAGCCACACGCACACACACACACATAATACCTCAGAGACTTCTCACAGCAAGACCATGTAAACACTGTGACATACAAAAAAAAACACAGGCATACACACAGCTTTCGCGCGCACACACACACACACACACACACACACACACACACACACTCACACACACACACAGACACACACACACACACACATTCACATTCTGAATTTGGCAAACATATCGAAAAACAAATTGTGAATTCCCATTTTGTAGACTGTCACAAACCCCTTTACTATACTCGCTAATGATGTTACACACACACACACACACATGCATTGGCTGTGCCATCTTGTTTGTTTTTATCCCCACTTGTCTGCATCTCTCCCTGGCTTGGCCTTCCCTCCAACGTGGAAACACTAGCTGGCCCACCTCCCCTCTGCCCGAGGCGCAGCGTCAGGAATAAGGCCGGCTCTGTTGGGCTTTTTTACTTAACATTCAGCCCGGGTTGCCCCCCTGTCCCCCGCCCGACCAAGAGATCTGCTCCACTTTGGAAAGGACACCTGGAGTATTATCTTACCAGACGCAGACGGCGCAGAGGTGACAGGGGAGTCAGCGAGAGGGCAAGCAACTTTCCCTTTTTAATCTGCACGCTGGTGCTCCACAGCACTGGAGCGAGAGGCGCAGGGCAGGGGCCGCTTGTCACGCTGCAGTCACTGTGCCTGTGTGTATGTGTGTATGTGTGTATGTGTATATTTGTCAGATGAATGAGAGCGTGTCAGTTTTATTTTTGTATACTACATGTATGCTGCATAAGCTATTCTTGAAGTATCTATGCATCTGTATGCATGCACATAGCGTACTGTACTCACACACACACACACACACACACACACACACACACACACAGCAGAACCCGTATTCATTTGTCTGTGTTTGTTTATGTTTTTTTGGCGTGCGTGCATGGGTGGCATTTTGTCACCTCTCCTCCGTGCCCAAATCGCGCCCCCAAATAAACAGCCCTGTTGCTAATGAACAAAGCGGCGATTTCACGCCACGCGGCTCCTTCCCCAAATAGCCCTCTCGCGCCTGCCATTTCGGAGCTGCCCACTATGACAGGTGCCCGCGTCTGTTGTGTCGCCGGAGTGTGGCTGTTGACCAGCCCCAATTTCCTCCCGCAGTGGTAATCCCTGTGCCTGGTAAGGATTCTGGCGCATATCAATTAATGCAGGGGCCAGGGGCCAGGGCCCTTGTCCGTGGCCCTGGCTTTTGTTTACAGCCTGGGGAACAGCTGCCCGGTCTAACCTTCAATCCCCCCAAAAAGCCGCTGGCTCCTCCAGCAAGTGGGGGTGGTGGTGGAGATGCTGCTGTGTGATAGTGCCTCAAGTCTTAGTCCTGTGGGCCACTCGTATTTCTGTGTAGAAATGAGTAAGGCCTGTTTTTGGGATGCAGCGCTGCTCCCTCTTCAATGCTACATAACATACATTCGGCAGGCTGGTGGCCTAGCATGGATGCCTAACACAAGCTCTTATCATACCCTTTTTCTGTCCTCTTTCTATGTATATCATTGCACTCAGAAAGTGACCTTTGACCTTCACTGTGTTCAAAGAGCAGCGTAGGGAATTTGTCATCATTTCCAGGACTAGGATTTCCATAAACCCCCAAGCAGCAGCCCTAGAGCTTCCCTGTGCCTAGCGCTAGTGGTGGTTAATGCTTGAGGCCAGCCAGGCCCAGACCTGTGGCTGGTGCTTATGCCCCCGTCTCCTCCCCGTGAGCCCAGACCTCAGACTCACCCTGGGCTACCCTCCCCTGCAGGTCCTCCTCACTGCAGGAGGTTCTAAATTGGTTGAGTCAGGCTCCTCAAGGGCCTGAAGAAACCCCGGCAGCAGGAGAGGGGACTGCGCCAGCAAGCCACTCTACTCACTACAAGCCAGCCCCGGGGGCGATGGGAGACAGAAGGGGACCGGGTGTGAAGGAGGGAATGAAAGAGGGGACTGCATTGCTGTTTGCCCTCACACACACACACACACACACAGACACACACACAAACAAACATGCATGTGTGCATACACACACACACACACACACACACATGAACACACACACACACGTGCCACATGCCTGACACCAGCAGCCAGCAAAAGAGGTTGGGCAAAAGAGGGTGGGAGGGCTGTGATCCCCAGTTGACTCGTTGCCTAATTATCATTCCCGTCCCGGGTTTATAATTATCATTCAGGCTGCAAGAGCCATGTCGGGCGATGGAGAACTGTGTGTTAGATTGTCTTATCAATGGCACAGCACAAATGCTATTTCATCTGCCTAATTATAAGATTTGGGCTTTGTGATAAATGTGTGCGGAACGCTGGGCATGCTATTATACCAGAACAGATTGGTGTGGCTGGGAGATGAGGCGTTTCCCCTAAAAATAACCCAGTGCATGGAGAGCTTGATAATTAAAAGCCACTGTTTCCCCCCACAGAATGTAAATCAGCTAATATGAGATTAGAAATCAAGTGTGATATGCAGTTCTTCCTTTGGCTCTGGTGTGGAGGAGAATAGGATGGAGGACATAAGAGAGAAGGGGAAACCAAGGCCATAAACCAGAACGGCAACTGTTCATGGTTTTCATTTGTAGTCATCCGTTCTACCGTGGTAGTGGGTGGTCTTCAGCATCAAAGCTTTCTATGCATAGTAACTTTGTTGGTAAAATGATGAAAAATATGTAATTTAATGAGACAGTTCAGAAACTGATTTATTCAGGTTTTGGACTGATGATAATTTGCATTTCCACCTTAAAATGTCTATTTAGAAAATTAATAATTCTCATGATCGTTTTTTGGATCTCTTCTGCAGCCGATGAGATTAATGTGTGTGACAAGCTGGGTCTCCTGTATTCTCCAAACGGGCCAGAGATCGAGCAAACACAAAGAGAGAGAGAAGCTAGATATAGAAGGTAGAGTCATAGATTGACAGAGAGTGAGAAACAAAGTTAATGAGAGAGAGACAAGTGAGAGAAAGATGTCGGAGGAAGAAGGCGAGAAAGAGAAAGAGGGAGAGGGAGTGTGTATTTCCCTGTGGAGGTGTTTTAACTGACAGCGAGGCTGGATGCAGGGTTGTCATCCGCTGGCTCCTCAGAGGGCCCTTCCGCACAAACAGGAGATGTATTCTCTTTGACCCCAATTACTGGAGGTGTTCCTTTACACAGGCTAATCCGGGCCAGATAGACTGTCTGTGACGGACTGGCCCCGGAGATTTAGCCCTTCCTCTCTCCCACAACCAGCGCCGCACGGAAGCGTCATGGAGCACCAGACGGGGTGGAGTGGAAGGTTCTGGAGCGTGGGACAGGGTCCATTCCATGTGTGTGTGTGTATGTATAGGTGAAAGAGGACATTTAAAGAGTCCCCTTAGGCCGAGTTTCACATTCGGTGTCTGACAGTTGGGAAAGTGGTTTGGCTTTTTAGGGGGCCTTGACTGATCTCCGCTGAGCCCACAGTTTTGCTCCCTACTACACGGCTTATCCTCCCCATCCCCCGACTACTCATCTCAACCTGTCTTTACCCCCTCCGTACGTACACTGTGCAAGACTGGCCCCATGCTGCTCCGGCGAACACACACACACACACACGCACACACACACTAACTCATTCTCTCACACACATTGCACAGACGCTGAGATGTCGGGGACGCTTGCACATACAACAGCGCTCCCTTGCAAGTCAGATGCTGTGATGACAAAAACGATTCCTTCATGCTACACGCATACCACCACTATTCTTAGCCGTGCAGTGCATTAGGGGCTGTGTGCCGGGGAGGGCTGCTCAATCCACTTTAACCTCTGGGATTGGAAGTGGCACGTTGGATGGTGTCTATTTTTGTCTTTATTGTCTCCCATTCCTCTGGGATTACGTGTTGGAGAAGATGGGAGGGATTGGGGAGGAAATATTTCATCGCTTCGGCGGTAGCTGGGATGTCAAATTAGGTTTCCCTTTCACTGCTGCTGTACAAGACTGTGCTTAGCAGAGATTTCCTGTCCGCTGTACTGTATGTGTTTGTTGGCAATGTATTGAAATGGCAAACGCTCACATTTATTAAAGAGAGCACCTCATTTCTAATGACAGTTTATTTGAGTTGCAGTTCTATATTGCAATTTATATGAACAAACACAGATAGAATTCCAGTTAAAATATGCTCTCTGCAGCTTTGAGAAGGGTTCTGAATGGCTTGTAAAGAAATCAGAGGGCGTTCACATAAACACGAACAAGGGGATTTTTTTTGCTGCTATAAATGCCATTTAATTATCCAGGAAAGCCAGTGTTGTTATTACTATAATCACACTGCATCACAACATAGTGATCTGCGCTGAAATTCTAGAAACTGACCATCATCTGTTTGCAGTTGTTGCATTCCTGTCGAACTGACCTCTGTTTGGTAAACAAAGTCAAGCTCTACATTTTCTGTCCTTATCTCTTCATGGAGAATTGTGAAAGTTGCCAGAGATTTACCATAATCCCTGACTCAGGGGAGGCCCACTTATGCAAATTAACTGCTAAATACCATCTATAGCAATTAGCCTCCAAATGGCTGACTGAACTCCATGCTATTAGTTGCTGTTGCCAACAATAGACCTGGGTGAGCATTCCTGCAAGTGGGCTGCATGTGTGCTATGTCGCCTGTAATCTCCTCATTATATTGACCTTGAATGTTTCTCTCTCCCTTTCTCTTTCCCTTCCTCTCTCCCTCCCTCTCTTTTGCAGAAACACTGATGGACTCCACCACAGCGACAGCTGAGCTGGGTTGGACCGTCTATCCTACGTCGGGGTCAAGTGACAACAGCGTGAGTGAAAAAAAAAAATCTCCCCTAATCAGTGGCTTGACTTCTTCTCCTGCCACTGGGTTGCCAGCTTAGTGTATTAGATGGTGTACTACATATGAAACCATCTTTTCACAGACACACACACACATACACACACACACATACAAATGCACACACACACACACGCGCACACACACACAGTGTCAGTCAGAGCAAGCATCAATGTAATGATTCTACCTTTCTAGAAATGTCTATGCGGCGCTAAATTATTTATTTATTTCTGTGCACTGTGCTGATCATTTAATTTTGCAATGATTTTGTGTGTGTGTGTGTGTGTGTGTGTGTGTGTGTGTGTGTGTGTGTGTGTGTGCATAGCTGACACCTTTGTCTATAAAATATGGATTTCCTACCCTGAACATAGGAAAAGTTTTAAAAGTCACTATCTATTTTTCACAGACAGACCATGAAACCCCACAGTGTAATTGCTGTGAACCCTGCATGCTTCATTGGCTTGTTGTGGAATACATTATCTAGTTGCTCCCAGGTGGGAATAGGATGTTCCGTCCCTGTCTACCCCCTGTACGCCAGAGGTGAGATTGGGCTGGAATAAGCATGGTAGCCTTTTCCTCTGCCTACAGCACCTAATGGCAGCACAGATTGAAAGGTGCCCTAAAATGGAAGGAGAATATGGCAATTATATTTCATGTTCCAACCCAATGAGATAAACCTGGTTTAACACACTCAGATCATGAGCCCACAAGCTTTCTCTCTGCTTCCTAAATGATGGTCTGTCACTTGTGTACAGTTGGTCCCAGTGTGCATAGAACAGGGTGGTCGTATCATTTATGAGTGTAGTGGTTTTTTTTTTGTATTTTATTTTCTGGTTAATGATGGGAGCATTTGATGAATCTTCTGAATGTAGGTGTACACCACAACAAACCAATTTGATGAATTTACATGAGCCAAATGAGCTCTGCATAAATGATCCTTTTTCCCGCTAGTGTTTGTCCTAGAAAAGGTCCCTGGTGACCATCCCTGATTGATCGTTGTCATCCACACTAGCCTCTGCACCCGGACATCTGGCATCACTGGGTAGTGGAAGCGAAAACAAAAGTTACAGAACCAGGGAGATCCTCTTGGAATTGTACTCCCTATCCTTTCCTGGCTAATTATGTCTTGTACTGCTGCACGCTCGCAGGCTGGTTGTTAGCTGGCTTTGGAATGAGAGGCTTTAAGCCAGGATAACCAGAACAGGTTCTGCTGGCTAAATAATAGCTTCCTCTCCCGCTCTCCCTGCACTCCTGGGCACACCATCCAGCGCCGTCACCTTGGCAAGTTTGCTGTTTATTGTTGTGTGTGTGTGTATGTGTGTGTGTGTGCATGCTTGCATGCCTGGTATAGAGCCACCCATCTTTATGGGGCCTGAAAAGTTGGCTTGGTGTAAATTATTTCCGCGAGGCTTGCCAGAGAGCTGGTTGCCCCTGCCGCCGCACGCAAAGGCCTGGCTCTGGCCGGGTCAGAGCGAAAGCAGAACCCAAGCAGGATGCTGCCCCACTCCCTCCCCCATAGTATGGCAGGACTAGGCTCCTTCATAGCAGGTCAGGAAAAGAGGAGGAAAATATGTTGTTGGGTAATTTGCTGGTGTATTTCAGAAAAACCACTCCCTATTTTATTCAATTATTTATGCTTCTGTGGTCGTTCTCAGGGCTGGTCTAAATTATACCATGCCGTGTGTGTGCATGCCGAGAAGAAAAAAAAGGGAAAAAAAGAAAGAAAAAAGAAAGTGTGAGACAGAGAGAGGGAGAGAAGGAGAGAGATGAGTCCTTCAAGAGTCCGTTTGTTTCTGTTTTTCAGATGCAATTTTCATCAAAATCATCACTGTAAACCTGAGGGTATGCAGCCTCTTCCTTGCTGATTGTTACAGTCAATACAAGAGAACAAAGACCCGTGGTGTCTCTCCCTCTCCCACCCACCTCTGGAGCCAATCTGAGAGGAATGGAGTTTTTCCCTTCACTCCCTCCCTCCCTACCTCTGACGACAATGTTTAGAGAGTTACACACACTTTGCATCAGTTGCCTTTCATCTCCAACAATAAATAAATAAATAAGTGAGTTAATAAGAAGCCAGAAGGCTTCATCCAAATAAATAAATAACTAAATAAGCTATGGCCCTAGCTAATTTAATTACCGGCCTGAAATCATAACGTCAGACTTCTGACGGAAATATCAACATTTATAAAGAAGCCAGACATCACACAAAATTGTGGCCATCACCCCCACAGAGTGAGGGTCTGTTTAGTTTTATCTATAAAACTCAAGCGTACGTCGATGCACAAATATTTCTGTTAAAGTGTCCCTGGTCATCATAGGAAAATGATTTGGTGCCCAGGAATGCTGTTTATACGTCCAAGTCACAGATGGGTCTGAACAGACCCTAGATTCAGACTGAGACTGCTACATGCAGAGAAAAAAACTGAGAGAGAGAGAGATAGAGAGAGAAAAGATGAAAAAGTAAAAGGTGTGTGTGTGAGAGTGAGATGGAGAAAATAAAGTAGTGAGCAAGAAAGTTACAGGAAAAAGTTTGAAAAAGTGAAGGAGAAAGAGAGAGTGGGAAAAAGAAGTTACAGCCATAGATTTTCTTCCAACTCTTAGGCTAGACATTGTATCAGATCCACGAGAATGTCCCCCTCCCCCTAAAATTCAACAATGACGGGTGGGGAGGGGGGATGGATTTTACAGAGTTCTGCTTCTGTGGCTCTCTGATTGGACTGATTTTCTTGTCATACGTCCTCTTTTTTTCTTTCCTTTCTTTTCTCTTTTCTTTTTTTTTTGGTCTTGGCTGGCCAAGCCAGACCTTACTCATATGCTTTTATTGGAAAATGGGGCTGGAGACCGACCCCCACTAAGACACAGCACATTTTGGGGCTGGGGACGGAGTCAGGGGAGCCAGAGAGGGTTGTGGGGGACGAGAGCGCAGTTTTGGGGGGTTGGAAATGGCAGAGGCCCCCCTACAGTAGTGCTTGACAGGTGTGGTAACAGGAGTCCCTGAACCTGTATGCGAGGGGCGCTGGCGGTTATTGTCTTACACACACGCAGGCCTCTCTGAGGATTAACTGCAGGATCAGTGTCATTCAAAACACGGGGCCTTCCATCAGGGCACTGCTTTCATGACACTGGATAGCTTTTGTAAAATACAGCCAAAACCTGTTATGCAATATATTAACGGCAGCATCTGAAATGAAGTTTGGAACTTACAATGAGCGCTTCATTTTCTTGTTCATTTGGTCACGCATTCACTCTGTTATTTTTTTTTGCCTTCAAGCAGCGTAGGCCTTCTCTCTGAAGTGCGGCCAAGTGGAGTCCCTTCCTTAGCGAATGCTTGAGGAGAAATGTAACCTAACATTACGGGGCACGACAAGATTTACTATCTCTTTTTTATCGCAGCCAGGTGTACACATGCT
The DNA here is from genome assembly GCA_017657215.1 of Limnothrissa miodon. NCBI lineage: Eukaryota > Metazoa > Chordata > Actinopteri > Clupeiformes > Clupeidae > Limnothrissa > Limnothrissa miodon. The sequence continues at coordinate 106,763 of JAGFZM010001193.1, forward strand.
TTATGGATCTCTGTTAGTTGTCATTATGACTCCCTACAATAACTGTTATCCGAGGAGGCAGCTGCGCGGACTTGCGTCGGCTTGCGGTGCACCGCCTGACTCTGGTGAAACTGCAAAATCGGCATTGTCGTTCGTCAACACTGCATGTAATAACTTCCAAATTGTTGTGAGGGTTTGGCTGCTCTGCTGCAGACTCCAAATTTGGGGTGGAAAAACAGGTTCTTTGTGAGGCATATACCAGGAAAGCATGGGCAAAGAGAGCGCTGCTCTGATCCATAGAGGAAAGGGGCATGCATTCAGTGTTTCAGTCTGAGGAGTATACAACAAGAAATGTGAGAACTTGACCTCTAACACGCCATCTTAAAAATGAGGATATCACTCTAACTGATTGTGGGTGATATGTGGTGGACGCACACAACGCATTTGCCCAGGCCTCGTGCTTCCCTTTAGAGTGGCCGTGATGACAGCCAGTTGAAACGTGTGCCATGGCTCCACACTGTTGGCAAGGCTTTATGCTGGAGTCTTTATGCTGGAGTGCACTCAGAGGCATGGAAAGGTCGTCAAGGTGTATAAAGATGATAAATAGCACAGGAAGACTGATGCCACGGAGTGAAAACAGATATGGAAACGAACCGTAATGGAGTGCTCTGGAGGGCCTTGTAGTTGTGCGGCTACAACCATTCCAAAAAAGGCAAACTCTTTCATGTGGTATCGTTCTGAGAGTCTCCATCTTCCTCAGTACTTGATATTATCCCGAGCTATAACTCTGCTGCCTCATGCGTTTATGTGAAAGGTCTTGGAACCCAGTCAAGCGTTTGTTGTTGTGTGCAAACGTCAGCGGCGCAGGTTCGTCCTCAGGTGTGTTAGCAGCCTCCTTTTATCTCGTTCCCGTGTTTGTGCCTCCCCTCCGCACACACCATAAGGACAGCAGCATGAAGCATGTGTTGAGAATTATCTGCTGCGCTGTCCTGCACTGGCGCACTCCAATGCCAGCATACTTGGGCTTGATCCCTAATTGGGAGGAAGAAATGTGTTGAAATGCTTTGATGAAGACCTTGCTGACACCTTATGTAAGATGTGTTATTTCCCGTTTATTTCCATAAAGTTCTGCACGCTGCCTCCACTTTCTCTTGATGCTGCACATTAAATTAAATTAAATTAAATTTAAGTATTGACACAGTTATGTAAGACAGCTTTTCAGCTCTGGTTTCAGCCTGCAAAGAGAATTAATACATTTGCATTGTTTGACAGTGCGGTAAATAATTAACAAGCCTTTCAGAATATCCACACATTATCTTAGTTTGCCTTCAGCAACATATGCTGAGCAGTATTACATTACCAACTTTCTGAGGATATCTTCTAGGGTCTGTTTTGCAACTTTGGCATTGTTAAGTGACAGTTGAATGACAAAGCAATTTTAGGGCCAAGAACATCATGCCATTTTCACCTTGTTTCTACGCAGTGTGTCATTCACAGACTCCCTTTGTGCTTTCGATGAGGTGCAGAGCCCAGAATAACTGTTGGAGACATTTCAAAATGGCGTCTTTATGCGTTTAATTTAGGATTTTATGACAGAAGGGTGGGTGGGCGGCAAGTCGGGGGGGGGAGGGGGGGGGGGGTTCTGTGCAGACAGTCATTTTGTGACAGCATCGGCGATCAGACTTAAAGGCAACGTGGAGGTTCAAAAAAGCACAGATAGTTGAGTTAACCCTGCATGTGGCATGCAAGAGCGAAACACACAGCACCAGCAATCCCCCCCCTCTCTCTTTCTCTTTTCCCTCTGTGGTGACATGCCGTTTGTTTATAGTCTATTGACATGTATGAAGTTCATTCTACAGCACGTGTTTGATTGCCAATTATGTTTGGCCTATAAAACACTACTTTACCATTTAAAGCATTCTCATCAGGGAACTAAATCTTTTTGTGGTCAATTGAGAAAAAAAATATATAAATGTATATGGAAATACAAAAAATGACAGTCTAGGCCTGGCAGCACTTTTCAGTTGTCATGTTTCTGATTTATCCAAAGGGAAATATGCAAACATGATCCACATGTAGATTTCAAGATGTGGGGTTAAGAAGGGAATAGGAAGCTTGTTTGTCTAACTTCACATGTTGTGAATTAACAGGGGACAGTGGTAATTGAAGCTGACTGTGTTAGACAGCTCAGTTTATGTGTCTTTGTCTGTCTTTCCCTCTCCCTCTGTCTTTTTTAGTCTCTTTCTCATTTTTCAGTTTTTTTTCACTCACTCACTCTTTCACTCACTTACTGGCCCCTTCTGACCCATTGTTTTTTCCTTTATATTTTATTCTGTCTCTATCTTTCTCTTTATCTGTGCGGCTCATTCACCCTGTAGGCGTCTCTGGTGGGAGTGTTAAGGGCCAAACACTGTTTTGGCTGTTCAGTCCCTTGCCTGACTACAGTATGTGGCCCAGTGCACGGAGGGCACTCCGTGTCATTTGTCCCCTTGTCCCCTCAGGACAATCCTCACATCTGACAGATTTCCCACAGCGGCAAATTGGACAACTCTGCCTAGGGACCCTCTTCTGTGTCTCTTCTTCTTCTTTTTCATTGTCATCATCTTCTTTCTTGTTGTCCTCCTAATCCTTCTTTTCTGCCCGGTTGTATGAAATATTTATTTACTCAGATCAGGGAGGAAAAGCTTTTTTCACCCCCCCCCCCCCCTCCCCCCCTGGTCTCCTCACCAGTTCCGCTAATGCTTCTCTGAGTTGATCCCTTTAATGACGAGGTGTGGGAAGCTGAGATTTTATGCCGGAGAAAGAGAGCCATCAGCCATTAGTGCTCCTCTGGTTATTCCTCCGCTGTTCCAGTCTGACAGACACGGGAAGGAGCAGCGCTGCTCGCCCTCCATCCCCATCCCTGGTCCTCCTGGCCATGGGACTTCCACTGGGGGACTGACAGGTCATCAAGAAAAGATGCTGAAGACCTGATAAGAGTTGCACAGTTTATTATGAAATACCTGATGAATGGAGGAGGGGGGTAAAAGTCAGCACTGCTGGGAATTACAGTTTTATACCCCATTTCCCTTCCACTCCTCACAAACACACACACACACACACATGCACACACGCACACACACAGATACAGACACATACACAAACACACACACACACACACACACACACACACACA
>JAGFZM010001193.1:109926-124532 GCA_017657215.1 Limnothrissa miodon
ACACACACACACACACACACACACACACACACATCCTAAAGGGACAGTGTGCAGGGCTTGCATTTCAGTAGAAACTCTGGGTTTACGCTTGGCTGTGTACTCTTGACGGAAAGAGACACACTGACAGGAAGACTTATGGATCGCAGCTCAGCTGAACTTTCTGTCTCCTTGGGTGGCGAGAGACGTATCGATTCTGAACTTCATTCCCAGAGAGAAGTGGACAGTAGATCGTCCATCTCCAGAACATCTGTCAGGGAGGCGGACAGTCAAACGAACTCTTCCTCTGGCAATCTCCCATTTCTCTCTCTTATTCAGGCACATACTCCACTGAGACATTTCTATAAACACACACACCCACACACACACACTCTTGCTTTCTGTATTTCTCTCTCACACACACCCACAACAATAAACATTGCATTAATTACACTTCAGAATGCATTGCACATATTTCATGCTATACATTTGCCCGCATGCATTACACACATTTCATCAGGCTATTTAGATGGGGGAGCTGAGCATGCTTCATGAGTTGTTTATGCTCAAAGATCATTGTGCTTTCACAGACATGTTTGAACATAAACAATTTTGAAGTGAATGTGCACTTGTCCATGGCGTAATCGGGAGATATGCTTGAGGCAACAACAGTGCGTATGTCTGGCGTAAATGTATAGGAATGTACTGAATGCCTTTTATATTTAATGCTTTGTAATGGCAAATGGTTTCCTCATGGATTTTGTCAGGGGCTGGACAGGAGAATGCTGGCTCTATTTCCTTGAGAGCCCACCATGTAAGACCTAATGCATCTCCTGCCATCCTTGTTTCCTAGTGTGTGTTTACTCTTGCATTTCTAATACCACAGCAGAGGGTTCCCCACCAAAATAGATTCCATGTCCCCTTTTGCTGATAAAGTCCCTCTAATGGGCCCTTTCAGAGAAGAGCAGAACAGAGAGATCTTTCAATATTTAAAGCCCTTGGCCAGCGGAAAGAGGGCTTGCAGACCCCCTGTGGGTGACAGACTCCAGGCCTTGTGTCATCTTTCTCTCGTCTCCTCCACCCTAAAAGCTGTCGCCTTTCTCCCGCTTGCTTGTTGGTCCTAGGCGGCAGCGGAGGAGGCCGGATGTGCGCTGTTCTGCACTGTCTCTCCTCAGTGCGACGGCTCGCTTTGTGTTGGAACGGTGACCCCTGAGCCCCAGACAGAGACCACAGGACCGGGTGGCGTCCCACTCTTGACACTGCACCTTATGCCTGGATGAGAAAGGGAGAGACAGAGACTGAGTGTGTTTGTGTGTGTGTGTGTGTGTGTGTGAGAGAGAGAGAGAGAGAGAGAGAGGGAGGGAGGGAGAGAGAGAGAAAGGGAAACCCAGGCCCCATCGGCACATAGACCCTATCCATGGGCCCCTTTATGTCAGTGTATGACCCCCAACCCCCAACCTCTCAGCTTGGCTTGCATAGCACTGAAGGCTTTCAGTCAGTTACTGCATCCTGGGTGGAAAAGTGTGTGTGTGTGTGAGGGTGTGTGTGTGCGTGTGTGTGTGAATGGTTCTATGTGTGTATGACAGTGCCCAGGCCCCTTTCCATTTCTCCCAGATTTCAGCATGCTGCTGGGCCCTCCATACCTTTGATCTGTGTGTGTGTTGTTGAGTGCAGTCAAGTTCACTCAGCTGTAACAGTTTGAAGGTCTGCGAAACTATCCAACACCATCAGACATCTATTAATTGCTTTCATCTGTTTGAGGTCCTTGTTTTTGAGAAACACACTCGGAGTACTCGAATCACATGGAACCTTTCTATTCGCCACGCTCACCCGCGAAGAGCCCTTAGACACAGTTTTAGAGGAACTTGAAAGAGTGGAGATGTTGTTGCAACGCCTCTGAACCCTAAGCTTGTACGGCCAAGCAACAGCACCACCACCGCCAACACCCACCACCCTTCCCTCCCCGATCCCACCCCCACCCCTTAACCCCAGGACCACCTCAACAGCCTCAAACACATGACTGCCCTGGCCGCCACTCTTAGTCCAATCCCACCCCACCCCACCCTGCCCTGCTGCATACACCCTGAGGTCGACATGCAAGGGTAACAAAAAAAAAAGAGAGAAGGGAGAGAGGGAAAAAGGGAAAAGTAAGAAAACAAAAAGCTGTGAAAATGAAGACGTTTCTTCTAATTTCACACTTGGCGCCTGATTGCTGGGGCCTTATTAAGGCCCATTTGCCTCCCTCCACTGCCTCCGATGAAAGAGGCGCAAAGAGGCCATGGCAGGACAAAGAGTTGTTGGAGTTTGGGGTGGGGTGGGCCGGAGTTGGGGGGCTGCTTCAGAAAGACGTTTGTTTGGAGTCTTTTAGTTCAGCCCCGACCCCCATCCCACCCACACACACACACACACACACACACACACACACACACAAATACCCCCACCCCCCGCTTTAAGCCCCTCGTCAAGTGCACCCCTGCCCCCAGCCTCACCCCAGGTTTCCTGCATCTTGCTGTGCTCCAAACATGCATGCAGACCTCGGCTGTCTCTTCGGCTCTTATTAAGCTGAACCCTGGTCCTTTGGTTGGGCTCTAATGAAAGGGGGCAGTGGTGACGGCAGAGACAGCCTAGGATGTTTCACACTCTGTCCTCTCCCCTTGAGCTCCTGGACACATGCAGCAGCACCCCAATGGCACAGAGGGTTCAACTCATACAGAGTGACTCTCTCTCTTTTTCTCTCTCTCTCTCTCACTCTTTTTCTTTATCTCTTTCCTAAGCGTCAACTAAAGGTCAACGTGAAGCTCAAGACCAGTCGGTATGCAACAAGTGAATGCCTGAGTGTTCTTTAGGTTAAGGTTTTTCAGACAAATTAAAGACAAACCGCAATTCCTCAAGCTTACTGCCCAGTCGAATGTTGCTAAGAAAGAGAATAAATCAGCCATCTTTGATTAGCCAGTTGCACACGGCTGTCACCATCTCCAACTCTCCAACTTGAAATTGCCATTAACGAACTGTTATTGGTTCAAAGTCCGGCTGAGGGCCTCCACGGCTGGTTGGAGCACTTAAAGGAATAAAGCGTCGTCTGTGTGTCTGAGATATCAGTAGCGCGATTAACGTAGCGCTGATGTTGCCGGGTTTCACGCCTCGCCCCTCCCAACAATCCCCCCCCTCCTTTATGTTCCGCGCAGTTAAAAAAGACATGCCGTCAACGCACTCGTAATGACCCGTACCTATTTGGAATAATTTATGGCTGCCTGCGGAGAGTAATTGGGACATGGGAATAAAGAGGAGAAGGGAAAAAAAAGCTGAGAAAAGAAACCTGCTCTAATTAGTGGGAGAGCATTTGATAGAGTGGGGGTCTCCAACATGCGACTTGACTTTCTCCTCTTTTTGCCCGTCAAAATTCTGTCAAAATCCTCGTTAAGCGTTAAGGCACTAATTTGGGAAATTATGTCAGCGGTGAAGTGGAGAGTGAAGACAGAGAAGAAACACGTGGGGGAGTGAGTGTGAGGGGGCGGAGTTGTGAAACACTGTGTATGTGTGTGTGTGAGAGTGAGAAAGTGTGTTTGAGGGGGTGTGAAGGAGCCTCGAGGGTTCTGAAAAGGTTTTTCCAGAGTGGCCAAGGTCAAGGCCGGGCCTCCCCAGGTGGTTGGGTTCTCTGGTGCGGTGGAGCCAGGCAGAGTGGTGCTCAAATTGACCGGCAGCCAACTGGGCAGGAAAACCAGAGTGGGCCCATCTGGAGTCATTGTAGGCCAAACCTGAGAGGTACCCAGTCTGAGCCAGCACCCATTGGACTCTCCCACTCTCCCTCTGCACTCACACTATGCATGTGTGTGTGTGTGTGTGTGTGTGTGTCTGTGACAGAGTGTTTGTGTGACAGAGTAAGAGTGATTTGGGCAGAGATAGTGTCATAGCCTGGCAAGCTCCATCTGGAATCAGTTACTCTTGCCTATAAAATACTGAGATGATCATCAGGGTTGTGGTCTCCACTCTCTTGTCTCCGGCCCCGGAGGGCCTGATTGTGGCTTTGACTTGGCCCTCCGCAAACCACCCCCACTCCTCCTCACCCTCCAGAAATATCTTTGTCACTGCAAATTATCACATTTGTACACACAGTACCACCCATGTCTAATTTCAGGTTGATTCACCCATGATGGCTTTAATAAGTCCTTAAAAATTTAATTGTGGAAAAATGCTGTTCACTGGGCCCAGCCTTGGACCTTATGGACCCGCGATCCATGCCACTGTGGTTCAATTAATACCCCTGATTTCGTCCAGCTAAGCACAATCCCCCCTTTCCTTCCTGTAAAGCCCAGAATGGAGAGAGAGAGAGAGAGAGAGAGAGAGGGGGGGGGGGGTGGGAAGGGAGAGAGAAAATAAGAGAGACAGAAAGAGAGAGAGGGAGACAGAGAGCAGTGGTTGTTATTTCATGAAGCCGGAGGCCCCAGAAAGCAGCCAGCTCTGCAGAAGCTCATGGCGGTGTAAACAGAGGAGTTTATCACCTGCTCTCCCTCCTCTCCCCCACCACCACCTCCACCCTCCTTCATCCGCACATCCCCACACCCTTGGTCTCTCTTCCTCTGTTCACGTGGAGGTGTGTGCTAATAATGCATCCTCTACCCTCGGAGACTGGCAAACGCACAGCGGGCAGATTTTGAAGCTGGAAGCCAGTGAAGAAAGTCTCCAGCCTGGTCTGGCCCATGCCAGCATCCCACACATCAGCATTCACATGAACACGCTCACACACACACACACACACACACACACACACAAACATGCGCACACACACACACACACACACAAACATACACACACACACACACACACATGCACAGAAAGACACACACGCACACACAGAAAATATAATCAATACGCAAAGGAACACACACATACACACATACAGTGTACACAAAACACACAAAAGAAAACACATACACACACACACACACACACACACACTCACATCTGCGTTCCTGTGCCAAAGCTTGCTGCCAGCATGGAGCAGATCACACCCTCCCTGCCACCTTATCCCCATTCCGGCGCTGTAATCTCAGGCTTGCCGTTTGGGGGGAAAAGCTGCTTAAAAAGTTTCAGTTTCACTCTCGCCTGCACGCCTGAAGAAGTGCCAGGGCTATCTGAGGGGGCATAGCGGGATGCCCACTGCCACCCCGCTGGTGTTTAGGGGTCAGGCTTAACACGGGTGGGGGCGTGGGTGGAGGAGTTGGCTCAGGACCTGAGGGAATGTTTTATTCTTCCGTGAAGGTCAAATGCATCAAATGTCCATGTCCGTGGCTTAAATACTTTAATAGTTTTGGTAAAAATTTGTCTATTCGCTTCCAACAGTTTGTTTGTTTGTTCAGTGAAAATCCTGTCGTGAGAAAAACGTTGTGAAAAGGAGCGCTATAGAGTCAAAAATTGCCGTCTGACAAACAAACATTTGTGCCAATATTGTTGTCTGCAATATGATTTCAAAGTCTGGCCAAGCATTATTGTGTAAAAGAGGCATACCATAATATTTACGAATTATATTTTTAGAAATTCGTAGTATGACCAGTGTGACTGTGTGTTTTGCTTGTAACTAACTGATTTGCTGATGTGCTCTGCTTTGCCCTGCAGTGGGAGGAGGTGAGCGGCTACGATGAGGGCATGAACACCATCCGCACCTACCAGGTGTGCAACGTCTTTGAGAGCAACCAGAACAACTGGGTGCGCACCAAGTACATCCGCCGCCGAGGTGCCCAGCGCATCCACGTGGAGATGAAGTTCTCGGTGCGCGACTGTGGCAGCATCCCCGGAGTGCCGGGCTCCTGCAAGGAGACCTTTAACCTCTACTACTACGAGTCTGACGCGGACACGGCCACCAAGACCTCGCCGCCGTGGATGGAGAACCCATGGATCAAGGTGGACACCATCGCCGCCGACGAGAGCTTCTCGCAGGTGGACCTGGGCGGACGCGTCATGAAGATCAACACGGAGGTGCGCAGCTTCGGCCCGGTGTCGCGCAACGGCTTCTACCTGGCCTTCCAGGACTACGGCGGCTGCATGTCGCTCATCGCTGTGCGTGTCTACTACCGCAAGTGCCCGGGCGTGGTGCGCAACGGCGCCGCCTTCCAGGAGACGCTGGCAGGCGCCGAGAGCACCTCACTGGTGCTGGCGCGTGGCATCTGCATCCCCAACGCAGAGGAGGTGGACGTGCCCATTAAGCTGTATTGCAACGGCGACGGCGAGTGGATGGTGCCCATCGGACGCTGCATGTGCAAGGCCGGCTACGAGCCCGTGGACAACGGCACCGTCTGCAAAGGTGAGGATGGCGCTCGCGTCCTTAGCTGCACTGCATTACAGTGTTGCGTTTCAACAGTTTCACTCTGGTTAATAACAAACATGCTGTTGAGTGTGAATGAAAAAGGCAGAGTGAGTGATGAGCAGGGCTGACAGGTATACCAGCAGAATGGAAACGCATATTCAGTACTGTAGGTGTGAGAGTGATGTGTAGATGTGTGTGTGTGTGTGTGTGTGTATCTGCACTGTGCATATACTTTGTATATATGCATATTTATGTGAGTGTGTGTTTTATAGCTCCACATTAAATGGGAAGTATTTTTTAATCATGTCGGGTACATATCATGGGAGCTTGGCCAAGGAAAACCCTTCAATGCAAAATGATGATTTATATGCCTGCGAGCTTTTGTTATAAACATTCCACTTATCATAGTTTCCTTATGCTCCGCTGAGCATTTCTGGGCAGATGTACGGCTGAAATATTGAAATCCTGTCAGGAACATCATAAATCAGTTGGCATATCACACGTTGTTTTGCACCGCCGAGGAGTGGTAGTCCATGTAAAGCGAGCGCATATTTCACTGATGCGGCGCAAAGCCGGAGACTGATAGCTATAGTTATGGGAGACTAAATTTGGAGCGGCCGATTTCGGTCCTCTCATCTCCTGTCACTCAGTCTTCTTGGAGCCCTTATATCACAGCTCGATTCGGCGGGTGGACTGTATGTGCTGTATGAAGGCCCAGAAAGGAGAGACAGGTTGGCTTCCCCAACACCCAATCCCCCCCCCCCCCCCCCCCCCAATCACTACCCCCCCTTCAGCTTCACTAGCCTGCTGAGCAGTTGGGTGTGTGTTAGCTTACACTGCTCCGGGTGTAGATCGATCCAGTACTGCCAGAGCAGCCTTGCAGCCATCCAAGTGTGCGTACACACACACACACACACACACACGCACAATCCCAGCCATGCTCACTCTCACAGAGAATAGAGTGCTCTCTCCCTCTTTTCTCTCTCTCCCTCACCTGTGATTCAACTGGCAGCAGGAGGGCTTGTCTGGACGTCTCGTTTCGCAGAGTCGATCGTTCCGGAGCTCCCTGGAAGGCGGGTGCTGTTCCCATAGTAACGGTGGCTGGCAGACTGGGGGGCTGAGAGGGTGGATTGCAATGACGGAGACACCACAATAAAAAAGCCCACCTTTGCAACAGCCAACCCCCCCCCCCCCCCCCCCCCCCCACACACACACTCACACACACACACACACAGACACCCCATTTCTCTTTCCTACCCAAACCAAACCCAATCTCCTAACCTAACCCCCGACTCCATCTCTGCTCTTCAGCCCCTCCCCCTCACACACTGTTCCCATAAGCTGTGCTGTCATTTCTTGGTGCTTGGCGCTGATGGTGCTCTGATAATGGAGGAGGCGAGGAGGCAGATGCTAGCGGAGCCCTGCTCCACTCAATGACAGATAATGAGGACGGTCATCGCACCCCCCTTGAGGAATCGTGCGAATCATGCCAATGAAATGACTCCCCAACCCGCCATCGCCGCTGTAAATTGAAAAGCCGACCCGCACCTAATTACACAAATTTTGTCGGTTTTGACCTTCTGCTTGATGTGCTCTTGCATGTGTTGCATTTTTTGTAATATCCCCAGAGGCAAACACCAGCCACTGCCCCATCTCGTTCCCCCAGTACTGTGCCTTTGTGTGCTAAACTGGATTTAGAGCAATAAAATTGTCGACGTTTAAAAGACCAGTCATGTAGATCAATCATTCGGTATTACCACCTGCAAACTGAGCTGCAGCTTTTCAACGTCCCAGCCAGCTCCGGCCTGACCTCCTCACCCCCACCCCCCATTTCTCCACCCTCTGTCTCCTCCAACCACATCGCCTCTTGCCCCCCCCACCCCTCCAACTCACAACAGCAGGTCATGTTTCACTTATTCACCAGCCCTGCTAGTTTGTTTTCTCTGACAGAAGCAATGTTAGTCTCAAATCGCCCGGTCTCCTCCGCGTAGAGTCTCCATTGACGAATGGCTCCATTTCGCACCATCCGTCAGCATCGGCACCTCTGCTTTTCTCGCCGTCATGGGCAACATCTGCCATGCACCAGCCAGTGATTTAGAACATGGTTGCCGTCATGCTCCTGGCCCTTTGGCTTCCCTCTCAACGAGCGGGGTTTCAGTCTTTAACTTCTCAGGTCACAGGAAGCAAGCTTATGTAAACCATGAAAAGTTTTTGAAGCTTGGTACATTTACCCTAACTGTGCGTTCACACCAAAAGCGACCAAAGCTGCAAAATCGCTTTTGTTGCTCACAAACGGTCGCTGCAATAAATAGATCTGTTCGCTTTTGTCGCCCAAGTCTCATGACATGGGGGATTTGAACGTTCGATTTTGCTTACCCATTTAAAGGAGCCGTTGTAACAACTGTACAAAAACGCATGGTTGAACACAGGCTATGGGAGGGCTTCGCTTGTAACTAGTGTTTCAGTAGCAAATTGTCCTGTGGAAGAGGGTCTCAATGTAATTGAAATTACAACCAAGAACAAAAATCCTGTCAAGTGTTAAAAGTATTGGTATTGCTAAATGGCATTTAGTGATCGTAATCGTATCAAATCGTAATGTGCACTCATTCTACTTTGACTATAAAACCAAAAGCATTGCAAGTGCAGGGAAAGGGATTTCGATTGGGCTACTATGTTGGGTGCCACATAGGCTACAGATCATAGCCTTCTCATAACCTTTCTTTAACTTTTTTTTGTCGCTCTAGTCGCTCAACTTTTGCAGCTGGTCGCTTTTGACGCTGAAGTCAATTATTTCCGGCGATTTTGCAGCTTTGGTCGCTTTTGGTGTGAACGCACAGTAAGAGAGGCCCTTGTGGTCAACAGCACTGGACTTGGTCAGTTCCCCATATTGCGTGGCCTTACTGTTGCTGTTAGACCCCAGGGTGATTGCAGAATTAGAGAAGGGGCGTTGTGTAAAATAAAATCATTAGGAATGAGAGAGTGAAAATTCGTTGCGGTCGGCTATTGTTCGCAAGCCGCTTTGATCGAGGCCTGCCACCAATTCACATCCGTATTTATCTTCCCCCGGCGAGCGAAATACGATAGTGTTGCATGGAACCATGTAAAAAAAAAAAAAAAAAAACACCCACGGCTGTGGTCAGTGCATTTGAACTGCCAGTGGTCGGCGGAGAGCGAATTGATTTTTGAAAGAGGCACTCTCAAGCGCCCGTTGGATGAGTAATGAATTGATTTGCCAAAGATGCCCGCTCTGGGAAACAGTATCTTCTTGTGTTGTGAATTATGAGGCCACAGGCTAAACGCTAAGAGATACCCTGGGATGAAAGACATGCCAAGCGAACGGTTGAACGTTAGCAGTGCTTTTTTCTGCCCGAGCCACCCCACCCCACCCCTCCCCCCTGACACAACACCTCTACAACCCTCCACCCCTCCCCCCCTCGTAACAAAACATGTAATTATGCATGTATCAATTAAATCCTTGGCAGGGTTCTCGACAAATAATTGCACTTAGACATCAGCCCTGTCAAAATATTGACAATAGGCAGAGGTAGTTATGCTCCGAAATTGCAAGGCACTTTTTCCTCCGGCCTCTGATCGTCTTACTTGCAAGATTAAATTTCTTAGCCGTGGAAAAGCTGAGAGAAAATTAACCACATTGGCCTCTTTCAGACAAAAAAGGGTCCTAAAAAGACAGATCTGATTTCCTTCAGGGCGGCTGGAGATGGTGCACCACAAGAGACACTCGGGGGGTCTTGTTCGCCCATGCTGCTCATTGGAAAGGCTAGTAGCCACTCAAGCAGAATACAATAGGAGCCATGTTCGTGCATCGAAAAAAGCAGTCGGCTCACACACGCTTATCCACTTCCCACCCAATCCGAACCCCTTCTTCCTCACTTCCCCAACAGTACCCCATATGTTTGCCTCTGTGTGTGTATGTATATACATACATACATACATACATACATACATATGTGTATATATGTATGTGTGTGTGTGTCACTCCACCATGTCACTCTGGTCTGTGGGAACACACCCTCAGAGCCTGCGTGAATATAAATGACAGGCTGAATTTACAGCGATGCACGCTCACTCGCTTGCCTCTCCCGAGAAGCCTGCCAGCATTTTATGCTCACTCCTTTAAGCGGTGCGGTCGACAGAGAGCGGAAAAAAAGGAAAGAGGATAAACCCATAAAGTCGACGCCGGAGTTTACATAGACACGTCTCAACGCACGGACAGTAAAGGCATCACTCAGCGGCAGGCGTTCGGGATTGGACGTGACGCGTGAGGCTGTATTCGATGAGAACATGGCAAAAGACAAAATAGTCCCTTTCAAGCGCCCACACCCAACAGGGTGTAGTCAGATACTTGAGCCGAGAGGATGACAGACCCCCCACCTGGCCATGGGACAGACATAATGGATCAAAGCTCTCGCTTTCGCCATGTTTATTCAGTAGGCATAATCCCAGCCCCTCATAGAGGAGGGAGGCCTGTGTTCAAATGTATATATTATATGTATTATATGGATAAAGTATGTGTGTGTGTGTGTTTGTTTATCTGTGTTGTGTGCATTATTGCATGTGTTTGTCCTTTTTGTCAACTTTTGTAAAAAAAAAGTTGACAAAACACACTCACACACACACACACACACACACACACACACACACACACACTAAATACAAAAGCTCAGAAGTGAGGTATCCATGGATGCTTGCTTGTATCACAAAGGAGTGTGCAGTGATCAACGATTGCACCGCGTGGAAGGCAGGAGCAGAAATCGATCAGAACGATCTCAGTAATGGGCTGCTCCTGCCACGTGGCACAGCCTTGAACATCTCCACAAAGCTTAAGAGTGTGTGTGTATCTGTGTGTGTGTGTGTGTCTTGTATGGCTTTATTTATGCGAGTCTATGTGAATGTGTGTATGTGTGTATGGTGGCTGTGTTTCTGTGTATGTGAGTGCTAGCTGAGTGCATCCAGTATATGATTAAAAGTGGAGCGTTTTAGCTGTTGAGCACGCTGTGAGTTTGAAGCTGAGAGAGAGAGAGAGAGAGAGAGAGAGAGAGAGAGAGAGAGAGAGAGATGTAAAGGTAAATAGGTAGATGTAGACCTCACACACCACTCAGACTGGGACCAAAGCTGCAGGGATGATAACGGTCAGGAAATCACTGCTATGGTGGGAGCGGGAGGAAAGACATCATCACGCATACATCTCTCTCTCTCTCTCTCTCTCTCTCTCTCTCTCTCTCTCACTCACACACACACACACACACACCAACCTCCCTCACACAATCAACCTCTCCCGCTTCCAATATAATCCAAGCGTGGGGGAAAAAAAGCACGAGGCTCAGAGCGAACAGCAGCTGTGGCAGATTTGCTTTATTTCCCAGGGTGCCCCAGCTTTTAATGATGGCTCTAATTGACTAACAGGCAAGCAGCACATACAAAGAATAGGGGGTGGGGGTCTCTCTAATATACACAAGAATACACTGAAATATGGGTCTGTGAGTGTGTGTGTGGGTGAGAGAGAGTGAGAGAGAGAGAGAGAGAGAGAGAGAGAGAGAGAGAGGTGGATGGAGGGGTGATGGTGTGCTCCCGGGCAGGAGGCTCTCCCTGGAGCTTTGACTACAAGGCAAGAAGCAAAACACACACAAACCCCCTCCAGGTTGAACTGCTCAGAGAGCAAATAAAGGCTTAGAGAGATATTGGCGATGGAGAGAGAGAAAAAAATGAAAGCGAGCGAGAGAAAGTCAAGATGGAGAGACAGCTGAGGAGAAAAGGGAGGAAATAGAAAGCTTTTGAGCGGAAATAGGAAACGAGAACTGTTCTTGTGGTGGAGGACAGTGGTCTATAATGACACCTTCTAACACAGAGTGTGGAGCCCCACGGTCTTTGTTCTCTAGAATGTTCTGTATGAACATACAGCCACAACATCGGCACAAACATTAAGGTTCTGGATTTACAGCTATAGATATTGTGTTGTGAGAAGAGTGTTTCTTATGTGACGGCTCAGGCACAGCATGGAATAGGTTCACGCCTGGTTGGTGACTGTGGCTTTCTGCATGTCTAACAGCTGTTCAAACTGGAGGAAATTCTGATGAAGTTATATCTACAAATTGCTGCTACATCTGGGTTGTTGGTGGTGTAGTGTATTGTAGACCGCATTTTTAATTTGAATTGACAAAATGTGCTTCTTTATGGATGTTTGACGACTATTTAATTTGTAGTCAATACCTATATGGGATTGTTTTTTTTTATTTATGAAACTGAAATTGCAGCTGCAGAATTAAGATTACTTGAAAATGATTCTGAAAACATCTTGATCTTTGAATATTTCTGAAAGTGAGTGTTTGGCATCTGAACTTTTCATTTGTTTTCTTTTAGTTGGCTTGATTCTTTTAGAATTAGATGTATTCAAACTCAGCAGCCTTCAGCTCTAGTCTCTATTTTCCACACACACATACACACACACACATGCACAAAGAGCCATTCCAGCAGCATGAGCAGGCGTAACCTGATCGCTGGAACTTTCTCCCGGCCTGCTCTCGCTCACCTGGATTAGTCTGAGATTAGCGAGTGGCCTCTTGGCGGCCATTTTGAGACCAGACGCTCTTTTATAGTTGAGCTCTTAAATGTTCCTCTGTTTCCCCTGGCGGCTGCCTCAGTCAGGGGGTGGGGGTAGGGCTTGGGTGGGGGAACAGTAGGAATAAGGGTTGGGACTTCTTGATTCTGTGACACTCATCACTTGTGGCTGTCAGAACAGGACAGTTTCTTTCACCAAGAGGCCTTCATGCGTGACATGGCACAATGACACACACACACACACACACACACACACACACACACACACACTTTCTAATGGCAGGCAGGCTATGTGGTGAGGAGTC
This sequence comes from Limnothrissa miodon, assembly GCA_017657215.1. Classification (NCBI taxonomy): domain Eukaryota; kingdom Metazoa; phylum Chordata; class Actinopteri; order Clupeiformes; family Clupeidae; genus Limnothrissa; species Limnothrissa miodon. Next base: position 123,085 of record JAGFZM010001193.1, read on the forward strand.
ATCTCCAACTGATATTGGCAGCTTTGTGGCTGTGTGGGTCTGGGTGGTGAGGGGATAAAGATTCCCCTGCATTAGCGGAGCGCTGGCTTCTCACGAGGGCCCAGGGAGCAGTAGGGCCTGCCCACAGAGGCCCCCGGGAGCAGTGAGCCGTGGTTTACGCCATGTTCCTTGCCGTGATGGAGATTTCAGCTTGGCCAGGTGGCTTTTTTCCCCTCCTGTGTGTATGTGTGTGTGTGTGTGTGTATGTGTCTTTTTTTGTCTCTTTTTTTTCTCCTCTCTTGTCTTGTGGGGTCGGTGATCTATACGAGCGGAGCGTTGGAAAAGCAGACGAGATGTAGCAGTCTGTGGATTTGAGGAGCTCTCCCACCTTGAGTCTATTCAGAAACTGAACCTCTGACCCCCAATAGCTGAGTGCTTTTCAGATTTAATACTGCATTCTCACAGCACATGCTGATGGTGATTAACAATATCAAGTAAGGCATTTTCCAAGTGCCTATGATTTCACTACAGTATATTTATACCAGGGCAAGTTTATACTAGGGTGGCAATAAAGGGAAATTTGTTTTGACAGTAAGAAAGAGTGTTAGATGAATAGGTCTTTGGCCCATTGTGTTTCTGCAGAAAGGAACCCTATATAAAAGGGTAACATGGTGGTCAGGATTATATGGATATGCATAAAAAGCATAGCCTTCTGGTCAAATAGCTCCAAATTGGTTATTCCACTGTTGATTTATCTTTGTTATTTTGGTTTCTGGCTTTCAGAAATGTCAACATCTAGGATGATGATGTGTTGCTAAGATCTTTTTCATTGATATTGTTTGGGACTTTCTTGCCTGAAAATAGAAACAACTGTTGTGCAAGCAACCAATTGCTGAGTGATTCTGGCCTTTAAATGCCAGCCATTTATACATGCAGTTCCCACTCGCAAAGTCACTGGCATACATCATATAGCTCCAGTAAACAAATGCATTTATTCCAGAGAGAGGGCGTATGTGTCCTGTATGTGTCCTGACCAAAGGTTCTCAGCTCATCCATCATCCTCTTGGATGTGATAACACAGTGATGGGGAGGGGGTCGGAGTGGCTTAGAATCGGCCCCGGGGGCTCAGAGATCACGGAGTGTTAACCTGTTCCATATGCGGCTTCGTTATCTCAGTGCCATTGCTGGGATTCCAGCACCACCACCACAGCCACACCACCTCTGCCACACCACCTCCACTCCTGCTGCTGCCGATGCTGCACGCCAGGGGACTCTGAGTCTGTGTCTCCCCAAGGAGCAGAGCCTGCAACGAGGGTTCCCTGCCTTGCCTGTTGGTCCATCCTTGGAGCTGCCTTTTATCCAGACTCAGGCTGGATTCTCGGTGTATGTGACTGTGGTGGAGGGATTTGTTGGGAATGGTGAGTGTGTGTGTGTGTGTGTGTGTGTGTGTGTGTGTGTGTGTGTGTGTG
>JAGFZM010001194.1:0-10303 GCA_017657215.1 Limnothrissa miodon
TCACTGCATCAAGTGATGTAGAACCTCCACAAGCTCCTGGCCCTCCTCCTCCTCAAGCTGCTGATGCGGGTGCTCTAACTGCTCCTGCAGCTGCTGCTGGTGCTCCTGCTGGCGCTGCAGCCCAGGATGAAGCTGCTTTGTTAGTAGACTGGCCAGAAAGGGTAACTATGCCTCCAATAGACTTTCTTTTGGAAGGGGCAGTGATAGAGCACATTCAGACGCAGTTTGACCCTCTCAGTGGCCCCAGGGGACAACATGGATTACTAGTCATCCGTGGTCTGGTATCCTTTCTGGACTCCTTGTTTTAGGATAAAAAACTATGGAGGCCACTGTAGTTATTCCAAGCCTTGCACTTTGCTGTATAACAAACTCTACACTGTACCTTACACACCCAAGTGTTTACAAACAATCCACTGTCCAACTGTTTGTTTGATTACATTACATTTTAGGATCTTTGACATATTGTGTGTTGTTGTCAATGTGGCAATTTTTTTTAGTTCTGACCATTAAAATAAGCTTTTGCACAGTCTGGCTTCAGTGTTTCTACATATAAATACACTTTTCACAACCCCATGAAATATTCTACCAGAGGAAGGTTTTAATTGCACCATTAATCAATATTTCTGTGTAGCTATTGCTATTATGATAACTCTTTTCTTATGAAGTAATGAAAAAAAGACAAACATGTCTACAAAGCTACAGTCGGGATTTAAATCTGAAATTCTGGTGGATTTTAACATAAATAGTTCTATATTAAAATCAGATTTATCCACAGTTAAAGTCACGGATATAAAAAATACAAAGTACTGCAGATGAAAGTGGACTAATGTGTTCTGGATCACAGAATACCTCACTGAAATGCCTCAGTTTGTAAGACTGGGAGACCTCACATCTGAGTTGGTGGTCGGCAGCACAGGAGCGCCACAGGGAACTGTTCTCTCTCGACCTATACACCACTGACTTCAAGTACAACTCCAAGTCATGCCATATGCAGGATATTTCTGATGACAGCAGCAGTTAGATAGCTGCTGTTGTTCTGACTACAGATGATGTTCCAGCTGATCTTGCTTTGTTGCTTGACTGGCCAGAGAGGGCTGCTGTACCTGATGTTCATTTTGCCATTGAAGGTGCAGTACTGGTACAGATTCCAGCAGTTTGATCCTCAGTGGCCCTAGAGGTCAGCATGGAATACTACTAATTTGTGATTCCTGGACTCTTTGTGACGCAGGTCACCTGTTCCTGTTGTTATCCTGTTAGCTCTTTGTGTGTATGTGTGTATGCCAGTCAATACCCACAGCGTGCAATACATTACTCACCTTCAAGTTATTTTACTGCCTCACCAGTCTGTACATAGGCCCTGGTTGTTTGTTTTTGTAATATGCCTCGTACATACTCCCTTCTTCCTTGCTCTGTTTGTAATTTTGACACTTTGATATATTTCATCTTGTACCTTGCACATATTCCCTACCTCTTTGCTCTTTTTGTAGATAGATAGATAGATAGATAGATACTTTATTGATACCAGCAGCTTAAAAAAAATCACACACAACACTACAGTGTACAACATGACTAGATCAACATTACTAAAAATAATACAAATACTATGGGTAGAGATGCGCATGAATGTATTGTGGTACAGTATGGGGTGTGTGTCAAGGTAGTAGTGCAAATGAGTCCAGTAGTGCAACAGTGCAAGGTTACTCTGTTTATAATTTTGACACTTTGATATATCTTGTACCTTGCACATATTCCCTACCTCTTTGCTCTTTTTGTACTTTGTTTGTATGACAATAAACATCTTGAAGACAAAACATATGAGTATGCCTACTATAATGTCAAATGTCCTGTCCTCCAAAAAAGTGTTTTCTGAACATGTCTGCAAGATAAAGGCCCATGGCCATTCAGTGATTTAAACACAAGCAGTTTAAAACACAGTGTAGGGACTTAAAAAAAGTTGGTGTTATGTGATAACGTCGCTGCTCCATGTTGAACGACTTGGACAGATCCAATAGAGCAACGTAAAACACTGTGTATTCTTTGCCTTATTCTGCCATCTAGTGGGTGAAAAGTGCAACAGCATTTTCGTGATTTGATTTGTTCTCATTTGACAATCGTTGCTTACACGGACAGTTAATATAATCAGTTGTTTATTGGGCAAGATTCTGATCAGATAAATACGTCGAGGAGGACGACAACTGCTTTAAATGAGATAGATGACAATTTACACAGAGTAAGGTTTACTTAGTAAAAAATGCGAAGTGTGACACAATGCGCAATTTCTCGAGTGAGATAGGCTATAGCCTCTCTCTCTCTCTCTCTCTCTCTATATATATATATATATATGGCTCAAATTAATTTGGTGGTTAAGGCAAGTTTAGCTCAGCTCCACTCATGGTCATCAACCTTTATCCACAAATAGCCTATCCGTGATGAAGCCTGATGGTCCAGTCAAGGACGGGGAAAGACATTCATTTGAACTAGCGTTGAAGTAGGATATATAGCCAAGTGGCATGCAAACACAAAAGCACAACATGAACATAAAAGGAAAGCATTGATCAAGAAAACTCAGTGAGGAAAAACATCACACCGGCCGTTGGATTCGAACTCACAATAAAAGCAATAAAGCATAGGATCACTGCAACTTAACTCACTGCACCACAGTACCTCAAATTAAGTGACACCACAATTGTAATCCAAACCTTGTCAGACAGAAAGGATAAATACGACAAACGTTTCATTTGGTTTCGATTTCTTTTAAAATAACAACAAAGCAAGCATCTGCAGTGAAAGAGGCTTTATTCTTGGTAAAGTTGATACATATCTATGATGAGCATGGCGGCTATATGAGTTGGAGAAAACTTCAATTGCATTGAGGAAGAAGATCAGTGCTCAGGGGTCTGTGTTGAACTTTTCTGGTCTGTTTTTCTTGTTATGTGATTGGGTGCCAGCAATTAAACTTTATTGGCTGGTGAAACCAAGGGAGGAGATCATCATCATATGGCCAGAACGCGTTGTGGAGCGCGCAGTGGAACGCGCTCTGGAACGCGTTATGGCAAGCCGTATGACGGCGCTTTTAACGGCGTTGTGGGGACATATTCAAGACGCCGTCCAAAGCGCCGTTTCTTCCGCAATTTACGCCGTATTATACGCCGTTGTATTACGACGTAAGATACGACGTAAATTGCGGAAGAAACGGCGCTTTGGACGGCGTTTTGTTATTTTTACGTGTTACAAATACCCGAATTCTGGCACTGTTGGCTTGCCATAGAAATCACCGGCGACAGCGCACCATGACAAACGCATTCACTTCACTCTATAGCGCGAACAAACACCCAATAAACTAAAAAAATATTTTAATACTTAAAATGCTCACTTACATCATAGCTGCATTTCCCGGGCTGTCCTCTGTGCAAAGTTTTCGATCAAATCATTAATAGAGTAGCCTACATGGTTCTGCTCCGTAGGCGTGCATGCACTACTAGCCTACTCCATGAAAAGTTAATCCATACCTCCAGTTAGACTTACTGTAGCATATTTCCGATTGAGGTTTCTGTTTTAGTACCATGGGTAGGCCTATTGATTTTTATTTGGATAGACAATGCTTGTTGCCTTGAATTTTGGCTACGTTTTGGTCCGTTAAGTTTCTTAACATGCCTGCATTTTGTGCTTGTGAGAGCTTCAATTAGGCACACACAACCTGTTGAGCATTAGGAAAATTAGCTTTAAAATGAATGCTGACGCTTCCCCTCAACATGTTTAACTGAACAATCACACCAACTAGCCTACAATTTTAATAAGCTTAGCCTACTTATAAATGCATATCAGTAGCCTAAGCTGTCAGTTTTACATGGCCCAACAACGCCACTAAGTTGATCAATAGCATAGACAACTTGCGGGTCAGTAAGCAGGTCGTGTAAAATCTGTTCGTAATTATTTTTTGCTGTCCGAGTTGCGGGCGAATTAGTTGAAAACGTAGGTCGCTTGCGAGTCATCTATACTATGACCCGCGCATCACTGGTGAGCGCCAATATCTGAATCACAAAAACTATGCCCCTGATTGGTTCTTTTTAAAAATGCTGCATTTGAAAGGTATGAAAGGCGAAATAACATTATTATTATTAATAACCAAGACAACACCAAGAGAAGAGTGATGCGAGACCGAGACAAGACCAAGACCGAGACAAGACCAAGACCAAGACCGACTGTGCCAAGACCAAGACCACGTAAAAATGGTCTCGAGACATACAAGTCTAAGCAGCAGGTGTGTACAATTTGCATTGCAGAGGTAGTTCTCTTTCGTTTCGAAGCCGAAACATACGAATGGATGATGCCTATCATCTCCTACTTTTTCTGAAGTCAACTTTAACCAACCCTTTGTAAAAAGGGCAGTAAGCGCTCTGACGCGCGCAGGCAACTACTTAGACAGCCCTGCGTGACGTCAGAAAGTCTATATCTTGACTGCGCTTACGCTTCAGGTCCTCTTTGCCTTTTTCACCTCGGCTACTGCGTGTGTTCTGAGTCACTCTGTTTGCTTTCGCAAATATTCTTAAAAATCCCTTCTCCTTCTCCCTTCTCCGCCTTGCCCCAGGGGCGCACGTTTTTTACGCCATGGAGGAAGTAGCGGCGTTGGCCTTCTGCGCCTCCCCCGCGTTGAGGGCGCTGTAGCAGGAGGTTGGCGCCCTCGTCTGTCACGCCTGCTGCGCCGCAGACGAGCGCAGCCTCGGCAACGCTCACGCTTGTGTGGACGTGCGCTCGCAGCCACGCGCCCGTCGAGCCAGGAGCGACGCAGATGTCAGCAGCGATCCTGAAGCGAGCGCTGGTGTGCGGCAGGCTATGACGTGCGCCTCCTGCCCGTTGTCCGCTCTGCCTCTGAGTGCTTTAAAGGGCACGGGTTTCGCTTCGCGCGCCTCAACGCGCGTGGCAGTCCAGGAAGAGGGCTGACACACCCAGGCCGGCGCCAACGGCAGCATCGGGTCAACAACAACCTTGGCAACGCTCACGCTCGTGTGGACGTGCGCTTTCAGCCACGCGGCCGTCGAGCCAGGAGCTACGCAGACGTCAGCAGCGATCCTGAAGCGATCGCGGGTGTGCGGCAAGCTATGTCGCACGGCTCCTGCCCGTTGTCCGCTCTGCCTTGAGTGCTTAAAGGCATGGGTTTTCGTTCTGCAGCCCTCAGCTCAGAACGCTTTCCCCCGCTTCGGCGAGCCTCTCTGATCTCGCGCCCTCTTGGGGCGCTGAGTTTGCCTTATTCATCAGCACTCCGCACACACGCTTCTTGCGGTCTGACGCGCCGCCCAGTCCATTCGCCCCCGGGCAATGGACAAGCACCGCGTCAGAGACGGTTGCGATCAGAGGGCGCTCTTCAGCCTCTCTCGCCGCTGTACGTCTCGCTTCTTGCCGACTCACGTGTAACCCACCTTAGAGTGTGGTTACTAAAGAACATACCTTAATATAAAGTATTAGAATGGTCAGAGTTTAATAAATAGATAAGTGGATAAATATGAATAAATAGAAATACATAGGATTACCCCTTTCCTTTTTCCTATGCTTTAGATTTATTGCAGTCTCAGAGACTTTAGTTCTGACATAGGCATCGCCTAGGTGATGAATTTGTTTACTTCCACTCTCGAGACTTTATTTTGAATCTTGATATCTTTAGATGAACACTATTTGATCTCTCTCTCTCTTTCTGAACAAAAATCCTTAAACTTGATATTTAACTTTTTAGACCTGAATATTTAATCAACTTTCGTTTAATTTCCTTTTCTTTTATTTTCTTGTACAATTTTGATGATTGTGAAAACAACGATACTTGAACTCCGGTGAGTGTATTAATCCACGGTTAGCTCCTGTTAGCTGCTAATGCACAGACTGTAATGGTATGAGAGAAATGCTAGCTAATTCCTTAAAAACCAATCGGACTTTATTTATTATTTTATTTGTTGTTTTAAGTACTGTTATTGTAATAATACATTGATGGGTGTTATTAGTTATTGATAAATATTTTGAATGAAAACATTTTGTATGACAGTTGAAATCCTGACGAACTCCTAAACAATGGTACATATTACAAATGTAAACATTAGAATGTTGGGAGATGCACGCACAGAAGCCTGTGTGTGTGTGTGTGTGAGTAATGGCACCTTTTCTGTCTCATTGACCAGCGACGCTAACATCGTAGTTGGTGCCTTACTGTTGTTAATTGTTGACTTTTAGTTAAGAGCAGCCTACACTGCTTTTATGATACTTGATATTGAATAGTAATTACAAACTGCTGTAAGCAGATTGGTTTTTTATTGACACTGGAACTTTGGATGGCGAGCCAGAACAGTTAACCCAACTAGAAACCCCCCACTGGATTGAAGATTTCCCTTGATTTTGCCCCCTGGATCCACGCGTGTCTATTCCCTGGACAGAGATAAGATTACACATACACTGATTTTGATGCACTTTTACACACACCAAGGACTATTTCTTTTCTTTTCAATATTTTGTTTGGACTTTGTTTTTATTTGATACTTTTGGGTGAAAGAGCTCTTATTTTGTTTTGTTTATTGTTTATTGATGATTATTTATTAATTTATATTAATAAATTTATTGTACATATTTTTACTTATTTAAAGAAGTGTCATTGTCAATTTACATTCCCCTTCTTAGAGTCGAATCTAGAACTGGCCTTAAGACTCTCATAAACCTAAAAGCATCTCCTCTTAGTCTTTTCTAAAAGTAAAGTAAAGGGGTGCTACACACACATTGCCCAGCCAAAAAAAAAAAAAAAAAAAACTGCGGCGCCCAGGTGGGGCCATGGCTACTACTGACATCGCGACCTCCACATCCTCTGACCCACTCGCCTCTGAGCGACGGAGGCGTTCGCGGTCGAGAAGCGCTCCCCAGCCTCTTTCACCGCCCTCGCCGCCTCTGTCGGTCAATTTATCGCCCAGGTGCAGGCGGAGCTGTCTGCTCAGTCAGACGCATCTGCCATCGCACGACTGGGAGACTTCTCCCCCTTCTACACGGACGTCGCTGACGTGCGCTCCAGGTCGGACACGCGCTCCAGGTCGGCCAGGTCGTGAGTGCCAGAGGGTTTCACACACGGTCGGCTTGCCCTCAGCCTCCGCACTACGACGAGTGTCTGCCCTGTCAGTCGAACGCCTTTCAGCTTCGCGGACAGCCTCAGTCACCGACCTCGGCTCCCTTAGTACCTGGGGGGCAGCATAGCACTTCGTTTGTCTTTGCTGCCTCCTCATCGCGCCACTCTGCTCGGGCAGAATTGGGCGATGTGCACAACGTCACGTTGGGTTCTTTCAACAGTGTTGAAAGAACAGTGTTGTCAACTGCAATTCAGGTGGCCACCCCCCCTTCAGAGGTGTCATGGAGTCAGTGGTGCCCTCAACCAGGGCCCCTGCTCTCCAGACAGGAGCTTCGCGATCTGTTGACAAAGGGCGCTATTCAGCGCGTCGATCCGACGCTCGCGCGCAGGTCGTTACAGTACGTACTTCCTTGTGCCCAAAAAGTCGGGCGCTTTTCGCCCTATTCTAGATCTCAGAGCGCTCAATGCTTCGCTCAAGCCTCTCACCTTTCGCATGCTCACGGGGCGTATGGTGGCGGAATCAGTCCGCCAGGGGGATTACATGGTCACCATAGCCCTTCAGGATGCCTATTTCCACATAGGCATAGTCCCCAGGCACAGGCGTTTTCTACGCTTTACCTTCGAGGGCAGAGCTTACGAGTACACAGCCCTCCCTTTCGGTCTGTCTCTAGCACCTCGGTGTTTACCAAGTGCGTGGAGGCGGCGTCGCTCCTCTATGTGCACAGGGTATCAGACTCCTCAATTACTTGGACGACTGGATGCTGCTGGCGGGTTCCAGACAGCTCCTAACGTCACAGGTTCACACTGTGTTGCGTCACCTGCACGATCTGGGCTTCTTAGTAAACCTAAGCAAGTGCATGCTCTCTCCCTCTCAGGAGGTCGAGTTCTTGGGCGTGAGGCTGAACTCACGCTCAATGAGAGCGACGCTCACTCCAAAGAGACTACAGGACGTCAGGGCGTGCCTACGCCACTTCAGACTAGGTGCCTGCGTGTCAACCAGGCTGTGTCTCAGACTGACAGGCCTCCTGTGCGCCGCGGGTGGCGCTGTCCCACTCGGCCTTCTCCACTTACGCCCACTGCAGCTCGCCTTAGCGGAACTAGGTGTGTCCTCCAGGTCGAACCCCGCCCGTCGGATCATTGTATCCAGACGCATGTGGCTAGCCCTCGCGCATTGGCGCAGGCTGTCGTCCTTCACCAGAGGCGGCGGGCTTGGCGCTTTAACCAGATGGTGGTTGACGGTGACCACCTACGCGTAGCCTCCAGGAGACTACACATCAATGTGTTAGAGCTCCTAGCTGTCTTTGCGCTCTGAAGGAGTTTCTCCCTCTAGTCCTAGTGCGTACAGACAACACCACAGTAGTGGCTTATCTCAATCGCCAGGGTGGCATGCGCTCTCTCGACCTGTTTAGCCTGGCTTACAAGCTGCAAACCTGAGCCTCTCGCCACTTCCTGTCGATCAGGGCGTTGAACTTGCCCGGTGTGCGCAACACAGGCGCGGACCTCCTCTCCAGGGGTGTTCCGCATGCAACCAACTGGCGCCTCTGCCCAGCCGTGGTGCACAGCCTCTGGTCCCTGATCTATTCGTCTCGAGCGAGAACACTCACTGTCCAGAGTGGTTTTCACTGGAACGAGATGCGCCGCTAGGGTCAGACGCGCTGGCACTTCCGTGGCCGCGCCGTCTGCTCTATGCCTTCCCCCCACTTCCTCTGATGCATCAGGTGCTGGCCAGGATCAGAGCAGGGGCGCACAGGGTGATTCTGATCGCCCCTCATTGGCCATCTCAGAGCTGGTTCTCAGATCTGGTCTCGATGCTGGACGGTCAGCCGTGGACCCTCCCAGCGAGGAGGGATCTCCTATCTCAGGCCCACGGGTCGCTTTGGCGTCCCAGACCGGAGGCGTGGAGACTGATGGCTTGGCCCCTAAACGGGCGCGTCTCCTAGAGCGCGGCCTGTCAGCCGCAGTTGTAGAGACTGTTCAAGCTGCTAGAGCTACGTCCACTAGGTCTTGTATACGCTAAAGTGGCGCGTGTTCAGCACGTGGTGCGTAGACAGAGGCTGTGATCATCTAGTCTGCCCTATTGGCGAGGTGCTTGCGTTCCTGCACACCTGTTCGATCAGGGTCGTACACCCTCTACTCTGAAGGTGTACCTCGAAGCCATTTCAGCATGCTATGTCATGTCAGGCATGCTTTTCCCCAGGCGCCCACCCCCTTGCGTTGCGCTTCATGAAGGGCGTCAGGCGGCTTCGCCCCTCTTCCACACGTTCGGTCCCTACTTGGGACCTGGCCACTGTCCTACGTGGACTGGCACTTACGCCCTTGACCCTCTGTCGAGTGTCAGTCTAATGATGCTTTCCCTAAAGACTGCGCTTCTGCTCGCCTTGGTCTCTGTGAAGCGCGTTAGCGACCTGACTGCTCTATCAGTCAGTCCCGATTTTCTACCCAACGCATGTCTCATTGGCTTACCGAGGCCATATGACTGGCATATGAGGCGGCGGGTGTTCCTCCACCTGCGCATGTCAGGGCGCACTCCACCCGTGGAGTGGCGGCCTCTTGGGCCTTCTGGAAAGGCGTCCCTATGCAGGATATCTGCCTGAGCGCGTCCTGGGCCTCAGGTAACGCTTTTGCGCGTTTTTTACGCACTGGACGTCATCAGGCCGGGCGTAGCAGAGAGTGTACTCTCTGGTCCCGGCGGCGGTTCCGTGGGTCTTCCCACCTCGGGCTCCTCGGTGTAGGGCTCTTGAGGCTTGGTTGTAGTGATCCATTTGTACGTTTCGGCTTCGAAACGAAAGAGAACGTTACGGATAACGTAACGTAACGTATCCTCGGTTCTCTGAGTGAGAAGCCGAAACGTACGCTTCGGGCCTCAAGTTGCCGAGGCTGGCGGGCTTGGCAAAGAGGACCTGAAGCGTAAGCGCAGTCAAGATATAGACTTTGTGACGTCACGCAGGGCTGTCTAAGTAGTTGCCTGCGCGCGTCAGAGCGCTTACTGCCCATTTTTCAAAGGGTTGGTTAAAGTTGACTTCAGAAAAAGTAGGAGATGATAGGCATCATCCTTTCGTACGTTTCGGCTTCTCACTCAGAGAACCGAGGATACGTTAGTATCTGTAACGTTATTTTCAGTCAAGAGTGTTGTTTTTAGTTCTTAGTTCAGAGTGTTTGTTTCCTTGTTAGGGAGTGTGTGTGGGTGGGGGATGGGGGGGGGGGGGGGGGGGG
>JAGFZM010001194.1:10403-28758 GCA_017657215.1 Limnothrissa miodon
GGGGGGGGGGGGGGGGGGGGGGGGGGGGGGGGGGGGGGGTTGCATCGTTGACAATTGTGATGGATTTGCGGGTGAGGCGGGTGGTGTAGATGTAGGGAGGCAGGGAAGGGAGTGGTCCACCAACTATCCTCTCAGCTGTTCTCACAATGCGTTGTTGAGCTTTCCTGTTGTAGTCGGTGCAGCTACCGCCCCACACAGTGATGCAGCTGGAAAGGATGCTTTCAATGGTTCCTCTGTAGAATGTGGTCAGGATGTGTGGTGGGGCACTTGCCCGCTTGAGTTTGCGCAGGAAGTAGAGACGCTGTTGTGCTTTCTTGGCCAGTGATGTGGTGTTGGTAGTCCAGGAGAGGTCCTCACTGATGTGCACCCCCAGGAACTTGGTGCTGCTCACCCTCTCTACCGCAGCGCCGTCGATGGTCAATGGGTGGTCACAGGTGCGGCCTCTCTGGAAGTTGACAAGAACCTCCTTGGTCTTGCTAACATTTAGCAGGAGGTTGTTTTCTCTGCACCATGTGGTCAGGAGCTCAACCTCTTTCCTGTAGTGGGTCTCATCGCCCTTGGTGATGAGCCCCACCAGCGTTGTGTCGTCCGCAAACTTCACAAGGTGGTTGGAGCTGTAGGTTGGTGTGCAGTCATGTGTCAGCAGGGTGAAGAGCAGCAGACTGAGCACACAGCCTTGTGGAGCCCCCGTACTCAGGGTGATGCTGTTTGAGACATTGTTGCCCACACGCACCGCTTGAGGCCTCTGGCTGAGGAAATCCAGCAGCCAGTTGCAGAGGGAGGTGCTGAGGCCCAGTTTGTCCAGTTAGCAGATGAGTTGTTGTGGTATTATGGTGTTGAATGCTGAACTGAAGTCTATGAACAGCATTCTCACACATGAGTCTTTCTTGTCCAGGTGAGTTAGGGCTGGGTGGAGGGCAGAGCAGATTGCATCCACTGTGGATCGTTTTGCTCTGTATGCGAACTGGTATGGGTCCAGGGTGGTAGGCAGGGTGGATTTGATGTGTGACATGACTAGTTGTTCAAAGCACTTCATGATGATGGGTGTCAGTGCCACAGGGCAGTAGTCATTGAAGCAGGCTGGGGATGATTTCTTTGGCACAGGTATGATGGTGGCAGTCTTGAAGCATGATGGGACAATGGCTTGCCTCAGGGAGGTGTTGAAGATGTCTGTGAAGACATCCTTCAGCTCCTCTGCGCAGTCTTTCAGCACACTACCAGGGATGTTATCTGGACCCGCTGCTTTCCGGGCGTTGATGGCGGAGAGTGTCCTCTTCACGCTGGCAGCAGACAGGCTGGTCATGTGGAGGTGGTGGGGTTTTCTGTGGGCGTGTGTTGTTCTGTGCTTCAAATCGTGCAAAGAAGCTGTTCAGGTTGTTGAGCAGAGTGGTGTCACTCTCACAGCTACGCGCTGCAGGCTTGCAGTCTGTAATAGCCTGGATGCCTTGCCCGAGGCTCTGTGCGTCCTTGCTATCATTGAAGTGGGAGGTCATCTTGTGTGTGTAGTCCTGTTTCACTTTCCTGATGCCACGGGACAGGTTGGCTCTCGCTGTTCTCAGGCCTGCTTCCTCCCCAGCTCTGAGGGCCTTGTCTCTGGCCTTCAGCAGCCTGTGGACATCTCCTGTCAGCCATGGCTTCCGGTTGGCTCGAGTTGTGATGCTTTTTATTTGTGTAACATCATAAATGCATTTGATGACGTATGAGCTCACAGTGTCTGTGTACTCCTCGATGTCTATGATGTTATTGTAGGTGGCTGCTCTCGTATCTCTTATAATAATTCCCAATCCGTTGACCCAAAGCAGTCTTGAAGAGCAGAGGTGGCCTCCTGTGGTCACACCCTTACCTCTTTCATTACAGGTTTGGTGACTTTCACACTCTGTCTGTATGCTGGCATTAGCATAACAGTGAGGTGATCAGAGGTGCCGATGTGGGGGAGTGGGGTGGCTTTGTATGCTCCTTTTTCCTGTGTGTAGACCAGGTCCAATATATTGTCTCCCCGTGTTGGAAAATGTACATGCTGATGAAACTTTGGGAGAACAGTTTTAAGATCAGCATGGTTAAAATCTCCTGCGAGGATGATGAAACCGTCTGGGTGTGCTGTTTGTTGCTCACTGATGGCCTGATACAGTTTGTTCAGCGCCGCATTTCTATCGCTATTGTTGCTAGATGGAGGTATGTAAGTAGCAACCAACAGGATCGAACTTATCTCCTTAGGCAAGTAGAAAAGGCGACACTTCACCATCATGAACTCCGCCAGTGATGAGCAGTGTTTGCGTACTACGGTGGCATCACGACACCACTCGTCGCGGATATAAACACAGACCCCGCCACCTCGGGTCTTGCCTCCGTCTACGAGAGCCCTGTCGGCTCTGTAGCATGCTAGCTGCTCCAGTCGTATGGCCGAGTCCGGAATGTTGTCATTAAGCCAAGTCTCAGACTGACTACAAGCGCAAGAATTCCACATAAATTCAGCAATGGATGTGTTGTTCAATGAGCTAAATGGATCTCTCGTCGAGATAAATTACTTGTTTTGACAAGGATATCATGGAAAAGGCTGCCACAACCCTACTCTCTGACGACCGCATGAACCTCACACTCACCACTACAGATGTCCATACTGCACTGAGCCATATCAACGCTCGCAAGGCTGCTGGTCCTTTGGCATCCCTGGACGAGTACTGAGAGCCTGAGCTTGCAGACATCTTCAACCGGTCCCTTGCTCAGGCAACAGTACCAGCGTGCTTCAAGACCACCTCCATAGTGCCAGTGCCAAAACACTCATCACCAACGTGCCTGAACGACTACCACCCTGGAGCACTCACACCTATTGTGAAGAAATGCTTTGAGCGGCTGGTCCTGGCACACCTAAAGATGTCTGCCACCCACTCCAGACCCTTACCAGTTTGCTTACCGTAGCAATCGAAGCCCTGAGGATGCAGTTTCCACAGCACTGCACTGTGTGCTCATTTCCCTGGAGCAGGAACAGGAACATTTATGCAAGAATGCTGTTTGTTGACTTCAGCTCTGCATTCAACACAGTCATTCCCTCCAAGTTAATCACCAAACTCGGGAATCTCGGGAATCACTACGAACCTCCAGAACTGGATCATGGATCATTATTGTATCATTAGTTAGCCCCGCCTTGTCCCACCTGTGTCTTGTTCATAATCTCTCAGTGTATTTAAGCCCCTGTCCCTGTTCAGTCTTTGTTGGATCTTTTGGATCATCTTGTGTCAGGTGGTGTCTTGTGTTCACTCATGTTTTGCTCAGTGTTTGATTCTCGCCAGCTTTGTAAGTTTATTCTTATTTTGTCTCTGTTTGTGTTAATACATTCGTTGTCTTTGTAAATTACCTGCGCCTGGGACTCAATCTCCTGACACCTAAACATGTTAGGTCAGCCCACAACTGCTCAACCACCATTATACTCAAAACTGGAGCACCACAGGGCTTTGTGCTGAGCCCGTTCCTCTACTCCCTTTTCACCTATGACGGCAGGCCTGTGTATGGATCCAATTCCATCATAAAGTTTGCAGATGACACCACAGTGATTGGACTCATAAGTACACTCAACAAAAATATAAACACAACACCTTTGTTTCTGCTCCGATTTTTCATGAGATGGACTTAAAGATCTAAAATTCATTCCAGATACACAATATTACCATTTCTCTCAAACATTGTTCACAAATCAGTCTAATTGTGTGATAGTGAACACTTCTGCTTTGCTGAGATAATCCATCCCACCTCTCACGTGTGCCACATCAAGATGCTGATCTGACATCATGAGTAGTCCACAGGTGTACCTTATACTGCCCACAATAAAAGGCCACCCTGGAATGTGCAGTTTTGTCTCATAGCAAAATGCCACAGATGCCACAAGCATTGAGCAGACCCTCCAGGATTTCGCGATGTTGCGATTTGCAACATCAACGCAACTTCAACCAATCCCCGTGAATTCAGGGCGGTGTTGCAATTTTAACTAATCACCGCAACTTTCCCGCAAAATTGACCAATCATTTGCGTGGTCTTGTCGAGCTCACGTTGACAAACTATCTTTTTTACACTGAGCTAGAATCACATGTCTACTCTGCAGCACGATCAATGGCATTCTAATTGCCCGGCCCACATTGAAGCACCCCAATTCTCCCAGTCAATCGGGTCTCCCAGTCAAAGCGCGCATCTGGTTACGCGTTTGCTTCTGTTTTTTATGGGGTGGCATTTCTTCCGTGTTTTTAAAATACTTAACACATTTAATCGGGAGGTATAGGCTACGATTTAGCTATAGGCTTATCAAACATTTGACTGGATAGCAACAGTAAGACAGAGAGCAAAGATGATACCAACAGAGACCCAGAAGACAAGAAACAACAGAGACAGGTCAGGAGAGCAACACCAATAAAATGTATTCGACAGAAAGAGTGATCACAAATGGGCAAGAAAGTTCTACACTGTTAAATCACATGTCTTAAATTAAATGTTGAAGTTATAGTAGCTTCCATACAATGTCGAAGGGCAGTAGCTTCCATACAAATAAGCTAGTTTAACTACATTTAGTAGCGTGGCTGTAGTGAAGCTACAGCATAAGTAGCCTATGACTCTGATAGCTTAATTTAGCTTTTTTTTGGCAATGAAGTGATCCTTAAAGTTATATTATCAAGCATCAGCTCACAGCAGCAAATCCTCTAGGCTGCACATGAAAGATCAGTTCATTGCAATAATGTGATGCATTTGATGCATCAGTCATGCCATAATAGTCCACAATGTATGATCATATCACAGCAAACAGGCATACAGTAGGCATATCAATAGGGTATATACTAATCAGTTACTATTGTATAGCTATTGAGAGAGCTGTTTGTTAATCAATACAGGAAGAGTCTAGAAGAAAGTTGGATTATTAAATATAGGCCTTTTTGTATATTAGAAATGTTTTGAACTACTGTCATTTTTAGCTACATTTGGTCTTAAATAGCTTTGGTGTAGTGAAGTTTCATCTGATGTGGAGTAACTGGTGGATGCTTAGTTAACTACATTTCCTGATTAGCTTGCCCAAGTGGTTATAATATATTGTTACGCAGACAACTGAGGATAACAAAAGAGACAGGCAATATTATTGCACATAGGCTATACTTATGAAAGAGGTCAGAAGAGGAACCAATAAAATGTAGGTTACAGTAGGCCTATGTAGCCTGTGAGACAGATGGACAATGACAAAAAGTTCTATGCTGTTACATTTTTCAAAAGTTGGGCCTGCTGTAAAACTTTTCAGGGTTTGTTGATTATATTCTAGTGCTACAGTATTTCAAGAAAAGGAGCAAGTAGTGGATTGTACTTTTAAACTGTGAAATTGGTGGATTTATAAAACCTTGCCATTTTGTGCGCATACACCTGCAAGAAAGTGTCCCTCATCTTTTTAAGATATCCAGGAAAGTGTCCCTCATTTGAGGTTGAGGGAGTTGGCAGCCCTAGTAAGGTTGTTTACAAGAATTTCTCAGTTTCTTTGTTCTTTTAATGTTTTTTTCAGTCATTTAATTTCCTCATTTTAAAAAAAGTAAAAAAGGGAAAATCACAATTACTTATAGCAACTTTTACTTCCTCACACAATATAATCACAACAACAAACTAAAAATCACTGCAACTTTAATCGCATTTTTTGGGAAAAGCTCCCGCAACATCAGGTATTTTAGGCCGCAACAATCACAAAAAAGGCCCGCGAAATCCTGGAGGGACTGATTGAGGGAGCGTGCAATTGGCATGCTGACAGCAGGAAGACTGACATCATGGTCAGCTTCTACCGCTGTGCGATTGAGAGCATCCTGACTAACTGTGTAACAGTATGGTATGGAAGCTGCTCTGTTGCTGACTGCAAAGCACTGCAGCGGGTGGTGAAAACTGTCCAAAGGATTATAAACATTTCCTGCCATTGAGGATGTCTACAAGAAGAGATGTCTGCGGCGGGCTCACAGCATGTTCATTTTTTAGAAACAGCAATGGTGTTCCCGGGTCAATTTGATCTGGTCCATGTCTGAAAACAAAAATCCCTACTAGCAGTGTAAATATCTCATTACTAACACCTCCTGATGTGATACAGTGAAACCGACCCGTTTTAAATGTTTGAAGATCTATGAAAAATTGTTTGTAAGTGTAACTCCAATTATTTTTTCTTGATTTTCAAATTGTCAAACGGGTCAATTTCAACCGCAACATAACAGGAGGGTTAAGATCTCTCACCAAGCCAACAAACTGTTTTAGCTCCTGCCTTCCAGAAGGCGCTACAGGAGCCACCAGTCCAAAACCATCAGGCTTAGGAACAGCATTTTCTCAACAGCAGTCTTCCTACTGAACTCTGTCTCCAGATGATCCCCCCCCACCACACACACCTCTTACTATTCCACCACTTCTACAAAAAAAACACGTACACTCTTTCATTGCCGTCTATATGTTCTTGCACTCTGTATACCTGCCCACTTACAGATATACATACCTTTTCTATGGTATATGTATAGAATACCTGCATAATTACTTTGTCCATATTGCTCATACCATATCTTAAACTGTACAACTCTTCTCATATTTACACATCTTGTGTATACTACATATACTTGTATATGTATAGTACTGTATTCATACTGTATTCATACATACTGTTTTTTCTACAGCTCAATACTTACCCATCTTACTTACCCTTATTACTGTAGCACACTGAAGCTGACATATGTAGAGTATTCTCTTTTGCACATAAACGTACACTACTGCTCTTAACTGTACATACTGCTCTTAACTGTACATGTTGTCCATATACACTCCATATTGTATATTTTGCACTTGCTGCTCTTTGCACTTCTCATCAGATGCTAAACTGCATTTTGTTACTCTATATTTATACATGTGTAATGACAATAAAGTTGAATCTAATCTAAAATTCGTAAAGTTGAGAAAATGATTTGTGTCTTTTGCCCTCCTTCCAGGACTTGTACACAGGCAGGACCAATAGCGAGCAGAGAGCATCATTAAAACCCCAAACATCCTACTCACACTATATTCAATGCCCCCACCCCTTACAGGCACCCTGTTTACCAAAACAACCAGACACAAGAACAGCTTCTTCCCCACTGCTATTATGTCTCTAAAATTGCACACAACATGTTGTAATTTATTGTTCAATACAAACATAAAACTTTTTTTTTCCAATACAGTTTATACACAGAATGTAACTACTAAGAGAAATGATAAGGTAGATTGTAAAGATATCTGATTCAATATCCTGTAGCCTAAGCACTATGCTAAATTAAAGCAAATATTGTGGTCTTTGCCATAAACCCTTTGCAACCCACCTCCATCAGACACACACTCTCACCTTCCATCTCCTTCACTCTGCCACAGCAGCTTGCTCGACGTATCACGGTCTCTTTCTTTTAATTCCCTCTTAAACAGTGTTTTTCGATGGACAGAGAGCTCAACAATGGGGACAGTGGCAGGAGTTAGACCATAAGACCAGGTCAGGATGCAAGTCAGTCTGTCCAACATCAGATAGGAAAGAGAGTCATGTAGGGAGGAAAATGTCTCACGGTCCAAGAGTATTCTGCATGCATGCAAGCACATCCAGCACAGTGGCCAAATACCTTAATACCTGTTTATGATCCTTGATATCTCTTGCCTGTGTCAGGCTGGTCTTGCAACCAGCAGAGCAGCTTAGAGGTGACACAGAGATCATCTTTAAGCCAGAGATGGACATTTTCATTAACACAAATCTAACAAGCTTGTTTTAAAAATGTAAGGATAAGGTATAAAGGAACTGATATAAGGTAAAAGTAAAAGTCTTGGTCAGGAATATAAATTCTCAACTTCTACAGATATCATACAGTCTATTTATTTCTATCTATATTTATAGCCTATTTGTCCTTTATCCTAACCAAAAAGATCAGGTACACTCTGAAGAAATAAAACCGCTATCTGCAATTCAAACGGGGTCCGCTAGGGGCGTTGACTACGTATGGAAATAGGCAGATACGTCGAAAGAGGGGGTAGTGAAGAGCAAGACAGGGCAGCATTCTTGCCAGTGTCATTCTCCAATTACCTGCAACCGGATTTTTATACATTGTATGGAACCATATGTTTATCAGTGTTCTGGAAAAAGGAGACGATGATTTAATTTTGTCGGGTAAGATAAGATTCTCCTGGTATTTGGATGTGTTATCAAGCGACATCTCTCTTTGCAAAGCATTCGATGTGATTTTATTCAGTGCAATTTGGGTTTGGCTGACCCTATGCTGCAATACGAAAATACGCGTAGAAATAAGAATAGCGTGTCTTTATGTAGATAATGTCTCATTATTAACGCAACTTGGTTGACATGGTTAGATACGCATCCCTGTCTGGGTAATTATCGATATATTCCTTAATGATGGCTAAAGGCCAAATATGGCCTTCTACATTACGCATCCCGCGACTTGTCGACTTGACACGGGTTGTGTTATCAATTAGCTTGATATTAAGTTCTATTCTCTTATTGTGTTGTGGAAAATGCTTTCATGTTTAATTTAATTACAAAATCAAACCAACTGCGACGGTGCGCTTAGGCTACCATGGGTGAAATATCTTGACAATGATGGCTGTAGCGTCTTAATGTGTTAGGGTATGTACAGCCGGCATCTAATGTCTACTCGCTAACACTATATTTTAACTCTTTCCTGTCACCTAAATGCTGATATATTGCTGATGAAGTTAAGAGATAATTTATTATGTATCCTTTCTAGACTGTTTTGGTATATTAAATTACGGACCATGCTTGGATTTTTAACTACCCGCTAGTTTTTTAGATGAAACTTAAATGTATAAAACTAAAAATTAAACTTAACAGGGTGTCTGTCTTCGTATGCATTAGCGTCAGTGTGTAGTGAACATGCAATAGAAAGCAGAAAGCTGTGACACATGCCGTGTGAAAGTTAGGCTTCACGAGGAAAAAAGGTCAGTTTAGGAGTTAGTAGCCTAAATGAACCCTATCTTGCTTGTCTACTTTTCTCATATTAATCTATTTCTCATATTCATCTTTACGCAGACTCATGAGTAGGAAATGAATTCACGTTTTCCGATAAACGTTCTGGAGCCCCTTGGAAATTCTGTGGGGTGCGATTGAGTACAGCTATGGGTGTGCATGTAAGCTGTTTCTGAGGTAGGCCTACATCTGTTTGCTTTGCTAATAATGGTCATTTTAACAGCCTTTTTGTAGGCCACAGTTAGTGTGTGTGTGTGTGTGTGTGTGTGTGTGTGTGTGTGTATGTGTGTGTGTGCCAGAGAGACAAATATAGTTGTTGATATAAAGTAGTTATCCTTTGATGAAGCCTACAGTGTGGCATTTGGCCCCTTCAGTATAGTCTATGCAACAATTCACATAGCTATTTTTTGTCAGAGACAAATTGACATTCCGAATTTAGTGGAAATTAAGTCTAAATATAATATTATTTACATTTTAAATTGTTTTTGTTGACATTGATTCACTTGAAGTTCACTACATTTCACTGTGGTTGGGCTGATTTTATTTGGTCAGTCCTGTCACCATTAAAATCAATCAAGAGCTAAGGATAACTGAGCTTGCAAGAATTAAATTGGGGTATTCCCTATAGCTTTCCAGTATAGCTTGACCCAGTATTCCAATTGAACCAAGCTCTTCTTAGTTTGTGTTTCAAGCTGTAATCCTTACTAAAGTTGAGGAAGATTCTTAGGTTTTTCTTTTTCTCTCCCCGCTAGGTGTAAGGTCGCAGTCCTGGTCCACAGAGTTAGAGCTGCTCTTCTTCCCCCCACTTGTTGCCCCCCTCCCTCCACCCCATCCCCAACCCCACCTCCTCCATGTGGCCCCAGAAGAAGAAGGTGCTGATGGTCATGGTCACCCTTGGGCTGGTGGCAGCTCTGATCCGTTCATGGACGCCTCGGCCCTACACTTCAGTGGACGTCCGACCCAAGCAGGAGATGAAGATCAAGAAGCTGCTTGGAGACAAACTGCTCATTTCAGAGCACAAATACGATGACATCCCATACCGTGTCAAAGAAGGTGTTTTGGGGTGAGTGTCCACAGAATGTGTGTGTCCACAATTGCTCAGCCTCACCACCTCATGGGAGAATTTGTGACCTACTCTAGCAGATATTGCTCTAGTACTAACAGTACTAACAGTGAGGATTCTCTGCAGCACATATAAATCATTTTTTTGTTTTGCTATAAGGACATGTGGTAATTCTCACATACTAGTGTTCACAAAGATTGTGGTTAATGAAATATCTGTACTGTGCGTTGTACAAAAAAACATTTCAGAAACACTTGAAGTCCTTTTTCCTGTTTTTTGGTGACACAAAACTACATTGCAACCATCGCTGGGCTTTCACTAGTTTTAAGTTGCTTGACTTTCAACGTTGTTAATCAAAAAGCTCAGAGCACCTGGTGCCAGGTTTGGGCTGGGCAGGAGATTTGTCAAAAGAATGCTCCATGCACTGACAGGCCTACTCATCTCCATAAACCACAATGATGCAGTATCAGTGGCACACATACCATCAATAGACACACAACACAAATGTGAAGGGAGGAACATTTATTTTACTGGATGATGATGCTGAGACAAAATAAATCTGGAGTAAGAGTATGGTGCAAAGAGGACGGCAATGAAGAGACCTTATGCAACATTTTTATAGTCATAAACCATTTAGACATCATTGTTTTGACTGACTGACTTGACCAAAAATGGTGACTTTCCCTGCCACACCTAGCACTGCTATCCATGCAATATGCTTACAACAGTACATTGGGATGTTGTGTTGTTTCTATAGTAAGCTCCCTCTAACCTAGTTGGTCAGGATCACTCAAATATGCTGTCTGTAGAAAAAAGGACCAGAGGACTTGATGCAACATATATAGACCAAATAGGTACATACAGTATATTGCATCATTATTTCCGTTTGTAACTGTTGTTATCTGAATAGAGCAAGTAAGTTACTGTGCCTGAATGAGTGTTAATTACCAGGTTCACTGTTGGTCTGTTGTAATGAATTTTCTCCATCTTTTGATGAAACCATGCACAGAAAAATGAATATACAGTTGATTTTAGCTGTTGGTTGTTCTATCCCATCCATGGTGCACGAAACACGAAAACAAACCCTAATAATTTAAAACTTACTTTTTTGTAGGAATGTTAGGTGTGGTAGTCACTTATGCAATCAGAATAAATGTATTATACCATTATATAATTTTGCATAATCAGTCCAGATTTTGTATCATATGTTGTTTGCTGAAGTAGAAGTCAGTCTTTTCCTCAGTCAGAATGTCCCTGTATGGAATTTGAGACAAAATCTAAAAATAGGTTAATTGAAAATTTCTCTGGGTCATACCAGAATATGCAGTGCCCTTCACAATTATTGGAACATCTGGCAAAAGATTAGTAAAAGTGTTACTGTCAGCATGTACAGCATTACAGGACATTTGCCCTACTGCCTCATCTACTGCATGGTCATACAGGATGTTCATGATCACTCCATCCATGACAATACTCCATCACACCATCTAGAAACCTGTCCAAACAAGTCCTTGTTTGCTGTTAGCTTCTTATTTGTTGAAAAAAATATAAGCTTGTGAACCTATAGTATTTGAGACTAAACAAGACTTATTCTGAATAAAATTAATTGCATAGGAACTACCGTACATAGAAATATTATTTTGGGCAAATCATATTAAAAGAAACTAGTTTAAAAAGTTCATCCAGTGTGCACAAACAATTAATCAATTGTGGACTGCAATTCCTGTTGGAGAGCAAGTGCCCAATGCATTACTAGGCTAGATGCCCACATAGCATCAGTGCTTTGCGTTGGGAAAACCTAACTGCCTGAAACCTAATAGTCTTCCTTTCATTTCTCCCAGCCTCCTGGCCAGTAATGGCTGTCTGTGTGAGGGGGAGACAAGAAGCATCAACCTCCCTTATGCCAACCTGCTTTTCCCCCGGGTGTCAGCGCAGGATCTCCACACAGCCTTTAAGGTGTCAGAGCTGGAAGAGATGAAACGCCGACGAGCCCAGGAGTACCAGAGTTTCCAGAAAAGGTGAGCAGAACACCTGGCCTGCGCCTCACCTTTTCAAAGCACTCTACACAGGTTGCATTGACCTGGGGCTCTGTCAGGGTCTCTTACTTAGTCTAAGAAGTCACTTGTGCCATTGTATTCACCTTCAAATGACTAGTGATGTGATGCTGTGCTGACTGTTGTTGCTGATGACCAAATAATGCAGACATCTCTTCCCATAATAATGCAAATGCAAATACAGTACATCTGCTGCACACTGATGCTTTCAAGAATACATTTGATGAGATGTGGCAAATGGCATTATCCTTTGAATACACTGTACACTTTGAACATAAATATTTACCTGGGTTTAAAGTAACCTGTAGTTATTGTTCAATGAGCAGATCTGTAAGAACACTTGTCATGTGTGTCCCTGTTTTGATTTGAAATGTGTTGTTATTACTGTTTTAGATTTATGCTGTAATTACTCTGTGTTATACTGTACATTGCAGATCACAGACGGCAGCAGATCTACTTATTGTGGCTGAAGCAAACAGCCCCTTGCAGTACCCCACTCAAGGTGTAGAAGTACGACCCCTCAAGACCATCCTGATACCTGGTAAGGGAACATCGTAATGTAGCACTGTTTCTGAGGAGACAGCCTGCCTGATGTATCACATCAGACTTCCATTTAGAATCTTCAGTTCCAATGTCCAACTATTAATGATCAGATTCATTTGTCAAATCTATTAAAGTACTAATTTAAAAGAGAAAATGCAAATAAAACAGCAAATGCAAATTAGTTACCAGAAAAACAAACAAACAAAAAAATTCAATTGATCCAAATTCCAAGGATCCAAAGGATAAATTGCATGGTTGGGTTGGATTCACAGGTAGTGTATACCTTTGGGTTGGTGTATGGTTTAAGTATCTTCCAAATAACTTTATGGAGTACAAATGCCATGTTGAATAGTCAACATTAATATACAGTCACATACTGAGACATCAATATATCTATAGGCTCTTTTGTACATAATAAACCATTGGAACATAATAATATAATAGAGAAATACATGTGGAATGGATGTAAAAATTTCATTGTGCTGCTGTACATTGTGGGTAAGGTGCATTTGGAATAGAAAAGTATGTCATGATAGGAATGTGTGTTTGAGTGGTGGGTGAATGAATGACTATAGTGGGGATGATCCAACTTATCAGGTGTTATCAGGAGAGGGATTGCAGTGGAAAAGAAGATGTTCTTGTGTCTTGTGCACTGTGTAGCTCTTAGTTATGTTGATTGCACCAGAGCACCAGATCATGAACTACTTGCCAATATGCAGACCCATCACTATCCAGGATGAGCTGAATGACAGAGATGATGTCTACAAATTTAGAAGATTGGAAACTGGGTCATTAAAGACACAGTCATTTAAGCATAGGAAGGACATAACATTCCCTGTTCCAGATGTGATATCTCTAATAGCAGGAAAAGTCACTGTTGGCTTCACTAAACTTTGTTCTGTTATTATGTTATGTTATTATAACATATATGTTATTATATTATATGTTATTATGTTTTTATTTTAAACGAATTTATATGTAAGTATTATTATTATTATTATTATTATTATTATTGTTGTTGTTGTTGTTGTTATTATTATTGTTATTATTATTATTAATATTATTATTTTAGCGGTTAGCGGTTATGCTGTGTCAGTTGCTGAAGCTCTAACTTAGATCTTTTAGTAATCTGACAGGTTTCCTAGAAATACTTAATCTCACTAAACAATTTACCTTTAATCTGTGTCTCAAAGCATGCCATGGGACACCTGATTGATTGGCTGAGGGTGCCCTGAATGTACTTGTAATAGTAAGGATATGTACTTTGTGTTTATTGAAGGTTTGGCCCTCATAGAGAAGACCAGAGAACGCTACACAGTAAGTCAGACAATTTTCCATGTTTAGTGTCATTTTACATGCTTTCCATCACTTAGTGCCAGTGGAACTGTCTTCCCTTATTTATAAAAAAAAAAGGTGAATTGTTAATTGTTAATTATCCCTGTGGCAGGTCAATTTGACAGCAACAATGGGCACATTTGATATTGCTGCATTTGTGGATGAAGTCCTAATCAAAGGGGAGGGGGAGGTGCACATGTCCTTATCCAGCCCATCCGTGTCAGCCCTTAACAGACAGCTGCAGTTTGTCACCTACACAAACACTCTGTTTCACCCAAACACCGCAGACACAGGTGAGTAGGAATGGCAGCGCACACCTTTTATCACTTGCAAAATACCACACCTGTGCAAACTGAACTATACATCACAGATAAGTAAATCTGTAAAAGTTGAATTTTGGCTAAAAGAATTCCTATTCCATTTCATTCTGATCTTTCAGTTTTATTTAATCTCGCTGAGGTTAGGCATAGCATGCCATTCCAGTTTTAGATAATGTTGGGGTTACTGAAAAACCTCTTCTGTCACGCTTCTGGCAAGGAACCATATGCAGAATAGAGCAGGATGCAATGCAATAGTTTGCAAGATCACAAGTCAAACAGGAAGGATGAGGTGCAGTAGGCGGGTACAGATGGCAATCCAGAACAAAGCAAGGCATTCAGGCAGACATTAAACATTTCAGTCTTCAAAGCTCACAGTGTACTCTCAACTCAAATTTGGTCAAGCACAGTCTCAGAGACAATCTGCGTAGACAAAAAGGGGACTGAGTACCTACTCCCACTTCCGTTTCCAGTTCAGTAGGCCTACACGCACGAAGAGCGAAGGCTGCGCTTGTGTGTCCAGCTATCTTTATCATTTAGCCTACTATTTTAACTATTTTTACTATTTATTTTTTTACTATTTATTATTTTATCGTCGATCACTGACCAACGCCGACACAACTATGTCATCATCGCCAAGTGATGATACACTACTAAAAAAAGCCACCAAAAAGATTGCCTACCTGATGGAAGATATCCGTCGACTCTCTGAAGAGCTTCGGAAGAAGGAAGCACTTCTCTCCGACTACTCTGAACAACTCCGTGAGAAAGACAAATCGCAGACGCCATGCTCATGGGGCCATCGTGGCGAATCTTAGACCTGTCCCAAAAAAAAATATAGAAGTGAGCAGGACCCCTGAACCTACCTTGGTTTCCCTTGCCCTCCTGAACATCAGATCTCTTTTAAAAAAGACATTTTTAGTTAATGAGCTTATTTGCACACATAAACTGGATTTCCTTCTTTTAACCGAAACTTGGCTGGACCAAGCCACAAATGCTACTATCCTTATTGAGTCTGCCCCCCCTAACTTTAACGTCATGAGTGAATCGCGCATGGAAGGCAAAGGGGGAGGAATAGCAAAAATATTCAGAGACACTTTCCAGTGCAATAAGACATCCCTGGGCGATTTTACATCATTTGAGTACTTAAGTGGACTTATAAAGTGCTCTCCTGACATCCTGCTGCTGACTGTTTACAGACCGCCCAAGCTCTCTGTCAAATCATTTTTTAATGAATTTTGTGAACTGCTATCAGCTGTCTGCTTAGACTATGATTGCATTATCATATCTGGAGATTTTAATTTGCACATTGACAACACTGAAAATACAAGCACCAAAGAATTCATGCATCTGTTAGATACTTTTGACCTAACACAACGTGTTGAAGGGCCAACTCACTCTCAAGGTCATACACTACATCTTGTTATAACTAAAGGTCTTCATGTCTCCACCACTGTAGTGGATCTGGCACTATCTGATCATTATTGCATTTTCTTTGAAGTCAAATTATCCCCTAATCTATGCACCAGATCCATGGCTACTGAAAGGAGGACTATAAATGAAAATACGGCCAGACTCTTTGAACATGCCATATCACAAGCACTCTCACAGGCCCCAAGTCAACTTTCTGACTCTGCTGATGACCTGTTGACCAATTTTAATACCAGAATGACACACATTATGAACAATATTGCACCATTAAAGCTTAAAAGAATTGTGGATAATAAGAAAACCCCATGGAAACAAAATCCAACAGTTAAACACCTCAAAAGAGAGTGTAGGAAGGCAGAAAGAAAATGGCGCAAAACCAACCTCCATATCCACTATCAAGTATATAAAGGAACGTTAAAAAACTATAATCTTTAAATCTGTAAGGCAAGGCAATCATTTTTCTCTGAAATTATAAACAGGAATTTGAACAATGCTAGTGTGCTCTTCTCCACAGTTGAAAAGTTAACAAACCCCAAATCACAAATAGCACCTGAGTTTCTCACAACTGACAAATGCAAGGAGTTTGCATCCTTTTTTAGAAGTAAGATTAATAACATCAGAATAAATATTACAACACAGTTGCAGACAGCCCAACAACCAGAGCCTATATCACCAAAGAGTATATCATGCTGTATGTCAACATTCAACTCCATTGATTACGATGTACTGGTGAAAACCGTCCAAGACCTCAGTTCTTCCACATGTGAAATGGACATTTTGCCAACCAGCTTCTTGAAATCTGTCCTCCACCTTGTAGCACCAGATCTGCTCCAGATTATAAATGCTTCTTTGGAGAATGGCATTTTCCCCAAGTTACTAAAACTAGCAGTAGTAAAACCACTACTGAAAAAGAATACCCTGGATCACTCAGCTCTTAACAACTATAGGCCAATATCCAATCTGCCATTTGTTGGGAAGATCATTGAAAATATAGTTTTCAATCAACTAACTGTGTTTTTGTCCTCAAAAAATTGTCTTGATATATTTCAGTCTGGCTTTAGAGCCTATCACAGTACTGAGACTGCCCTCATTAAGGTTGTGAATGACATCCGTCTAAATACTGATGCAGGACAAACATCTGTTCTGGTGCTACTGGATCTCAGTGCTGCCTTCGACACTGTTGATCATGGCATACTACTACATCGGCTGGAACATTGGGTTGGTTTTATTGGTATAGTGATTAAGTGGCTAAAATCCTACTTAGAAGATAGAAGCTTCCTCGTTGCCATGGGCACCCATGCTTCAACACCAATGCCCCTGACCTGTGGAGTCCCCCAGGGGTCTATACTTGGACCTTTACTATTCAACCTATATATGCTCCCACTTGGTCAGATTATCACTAACTACTCAATTTCTTACCATAGCTATGCTGATGACACCCAAATCTACATTTCATTGTCCCCTGATGACAATACCCCCCTTGAAGGTCTCTATCAGTGTATTGAACAGATAAATGACTGGATGTCCTTTAATTTTCTACAGCTAAACAAAGACAAGACTGAGGTGATTTGGAAACAAGAAGAAAAGATCAAAGGTGGCCACTGCGCTCAACGCAAAGGGGTTCACAGCCAAAGAGACCGTTAAAAACCTTGGAGTCATCATTGATAGTGACCTTAACTTCAGCAGTCATATCAAATCAATCACTAAATCAGCATACTATCATTTAAGAAACATCTCTAAGCTGAGAGACCTAATGTCAAGTAAGGACCTTGAAAAACTTATTCATGCTTTTATCTCTAGCAGAGTTGACTACTGCAATGGCCTGTTAACAGGCCTACCCAAAAAGACCATTAAGCCCCTTCAACTCATTCAAAATGCAGCTGCTAGGGTCCTTACAAGAACAAAAAGAACTGACCATATTACTCCAATTTTAAAATCCCTGCACTGGCTTCCTGTGAGTTTTAGAATTGATTTTAAAGCACTGTTACTTTTATTTAAATCTATGAATGGCAAAGGCCCTGTTTATATTTTAGACATGTGTCAGAAATGTACTCCACTGAGGTCTCTAAGATCTGTGGAAAAGAATCTGTTGATCAGACCCACTGTCAGAACAAAAATTGGTGAAGCAGCTTTTTCTTATTATGCTGTGCAGCTATGGAACCAACTTCCAGAAAATATAAAAAAATGCACCTACCGTTGACAGTTTTAAATCAAGACTTAAGACCAAATTATTTTCTGATGCTTATTCCTAATGCCACCTGATTTTAATTATTTATCTGTTTTGGTTTTATGATTAATTGTGGACATGCCACCTAGTGGTGGCAAGGCCAGTATTGTTCTTCGCAAGTTTCTTATTCTTATTCTTATTCCGCCGGATTTTTAGACCACTACTTCTCCTAGGGCTTTCAAGTTAGAGACACCGTTTCAACTCTTACACGTCCGGCCTGATCTCGATTGGTGTGCTTACATTCATCTTTTTGATATCTCTTGTTGCTCCCCCGTTATCCCTCTTTTTCTTGTCATTTTTTTCCCATAGAAATGCATGGGGTGGGGGGGCTCCTCATTGAATTACATGGGAAAAATGCTTGTGTGTGTGTATGAGTGTCTGTGTGTGAGT
>JAGFZM010001194.1:30643-77594 GCA_017657215.1 Limnothrissa miodon
TGTGAGCCATAGGTTCCCGACCCCTGGGTAAGATTGTTTTTGGAGCATAGTGTGCCCTATATCGAGGTTTGCACCCATTGGTGTATTTTAGTGTAGTCTCTTAGGTGCGTTACAACACTGAGAGGTATTTCTCTCTCTCTCTCTCAGGAGTTTTCTGCCAGTAAAACAGAGCAACAAGTTCTGGCGAGGACAGGCAGCACCTTGGCAGTCTCAATCATTTTACAACAAACAAATCAAATTTTTTGATAGAAAAAGTTAGGGATAGGGTTAGGGGAATATGATTTAATGGGTTGCCTGGATAATTTCTAGTGACAGTATAGCAAGGCACTGCTATTTCATTTTCTGCCGCAAAATGTAGAATTATATTACAAATATTTGACAAGATATTGTGACGACTCTCTAACTCCGCCCCTGGGCATTGCTTGCCCGGGTGTTTGTTTCTTTCTGTCTCTATCAGTCCTTGTCCAGGTGTTAATTTAAGGACGGTCTGGCCCAAGATGGCGCTCTCTCACTCCTCCGTTCCAGGCTGCGTCCCTTTTGTTCTGGCCGGGGTTGGCCGTGTTTGTGTCTTAGTTTGGTTTTCCCTTTACTGATGGTTGCAACATTCCTTGGTTTATCATTATCCTGACGTACACTACACTTTATTTTCTTTATGTATTATACTATGAGTTATTGTTAATTTATCTTTATTTAATAAACACTTTATATTCCTTTCATTAAACTGTTTGGTCTCCCCTCTATGTTACGTGGTTACGAGCTGGCACGTAACAAGTGGGGGCTCGACCGGGATCTAATCTTGGAAAATTGGTATGTATACCATCTTTTTGTTTACGCAATAAGCAGCTGGAGTTTATTGAATAGAAATAAACTTTTAGGAAAAAATTGTAAAAGTATTGGGACTGACCTAAGCGAGATTAAATGTATTTGTCGGGAGACGTAAGCAGTTAAGTTTAGAGCGTATAGGTTATTTAAATGGTTCAGTAGCCTACTGAGTAGGTTTTCTTTTGTTGTTTGTTTTGTTTTACCGGAACGTGATGAGCTGAATTTTGTTCCGGTAGTCTAAAACGAAAAACCAGCTCCGGGTCAGTGTGTGCCAGTTTCGATCGGCATTGGATAGCATGTAAGTGGGTGGACATGGTAGTAGACCTACCAGAGCTACTGTGAAACCCCGTACAGGTGAGCAGCGCCTAACGCTGTTTGTTATTTTGTTTTTTTGGGGTTTTTTTTGTGTTTGGTGTGTCGAACGCGCTGGGGTTGACTGGACAACCAAATTGCAAGAGGGCACACTGAAGACTAGCTGGTAGAAATAATTAGGGCAGTTTTGGAAAAGTTAGATACGGGGTGGCTCTTGTGCATATTTTTGGTTAAGGGGTTGGTTTAAACCGGTGCCTGATCGTGGCTGGAGTAAGAAACGCACTGTAAGTAAGATAGAAAGAGTGCATCGGTTTTAGATAACGTGAAATACTTAATTCTAAAAAAAAAAAAAAAAATGCCGATTGATGTTGAAGAATTTTTTTTTGTCTCCTTCCGATAAACTGCTAGAAGCTTTAACTAAAGAACAGCTATACCAAGTTGCGCAGCGGTATAGTTTTAATAGAGATCTTTCGAAAAGTCTAAATAAACCAGATTTAGTAGAAAAAGTTAAATCTAAGTTATTAGATTTATCGATTATTTCAGTAGTTGAGGGAGGGGAGGTAGGAATTCCGACGGCGACTTCAACTCCGGCAGCCGATGCAAATGTGGTTTTAGGTCTACCGTTTGATCAGCAGACTGAAGTTTTAAAAATGCAAACTGAACAAAAGAAAATTGAAGCAGAACAACGGGTTGGGGACCGTGAGTTAGAAATAAAACGTTTAGAGTTAGAAGAAAAAGCCGAAATGACACGTTTGGAACTAAAGCGCTTCGAGGCAGAGGAAAGGGATAAAGAGCGTCAATTTGAGTTGAAACGACTGGAGGTTGAAAAGGCGCATATAATGGAGCAAAGACGGATTGAGGCAAGAGAGCGTGAGAGAGACCGTGAATTAGAGTTGGAAAAATTAAAACAAGAAAGTGACATACAGAGAGAGAAGTTTAAATTAATGGCTGAAGGGAGAATTGGGGGTGAGGGCGCATCTAGGGCAGCAGGAGTGGCTCATCTCGAAGGGAACCTGGCCCATATGATCAAGTTTTTGCCGAAGTTTACAGAGCGGGATCCTGATGTGTTTTTCTCTCTCTTCGAGGACATTGCAAGTGAGCAGGGTTGGACCGATAGTCAACGCTGTTTATTGTTGCAGACGACTTTTACTGGGCGCGGCCTCGAGGCATATGTGGCTTTATCGGGGGAGGATCGAAAAAAGTACAGCTGCGTGAAGACCGCGATATTGCGCGCTTATGAACAAATCCCAGAACACTATCGACAGCGGTTTCGAACTTGGAGGAAGGGCGAAAAACAGACGCATGTTGAAGTGGGCCGGGAGTTAGTGGGGTTGTTCAATCGCTGGTGTGCAGCTGAGGAGGTAAAAACCTTTGAGGCTCTTATGGACTTAGTTGTCCTAGAACAATTTAAAAACATTCTGCCAGAGCGTTTGGCAGTGTTTATTAGCGAACATAAAATGAAAACTGTAGCAGAAGCTGCTGTGTTGGCTGATGAATACGTTTTAACGCACAAAAATAAAAATAGAGATCAACCCATTAACCGCACTGTTAGAGATGAACAACGTTATGAGTATCGTGAGCGTCTCGGTCGTAACAACAATTATGCTCGGGCTGAGAATAAAAAAGATTTTAAGCAGTCAAAGACTTTGGCAAATGAGTGCAGATATTGTTTTGAACCAGGTCACTGGAAAAGGGATTGTATGTTGTTAAAAAAGAAGCTGGAAAGCAAATCTAAACCTGTTAAGTTTGGGCTGTGTGCCGCGCCTGTAAATCAAGGAGGTAAGGTGCCTCAGGTGGCGAGAATATCGCAGGTTGGAGGAGCAGGCTGTGAAGTGTCTGAGACTACAACAGCAGAGCTGTGTAACTTTGGGGATAGGAAGGATTACATAGGTGAGGGCTACGGTCCTTTTATTACCGAGGGTTACATTTCTCTGGTGGGTAGCTCAGTGCGGATGCCAATTAAAATCTTGCGTGATACAGGCGCCACCGAGAGCTTCGTTGCAGAGGCTACGTTGAAATTCTCAGACCAGTCATATACGGGAAAAATGGTGCTTATTCGGGGCATTGGAATGCAAACCATGTCCGTTCCTTTGCACCGAATTGAGATTGAATCCGATCTAGTAAAGGGTGAGGTTACTGTTGGGGTGTGCCCGGCATTGCCAGTACCAGGGGTGGATCTCATTTTGGGGAATGGGTTGGCTAAAGACAAAGTTTGGCCTAGCCGACCGGTTCCACCAATAGTGTCTATTGAGCCGGAGAAGGGGTTAGCAGAGGGTTGTGTTGAAGAATTTCCTGAGGTGTTTGCGGCATGTGCGGTTACTCAGGCTCAAAGTCGCACACAGGCAGCAGAACAACCAGTTGAGTGTTTTAAAATAAAAACGCCACAAGGGCCAGTTTTTCCTGAATCATTAGATAGGGTTGAGTTCATTGCGGTGTAAGGTAATGATGAGAGCCTTAAAGAACTTTTGGCGGGGGCTATGCGTCATGATAACTGGGAAAATGTAGAGAGGGGATATTTTATATTGGATGGGTTGCTGGTGAGAAAATATGAATTTAACAGTAATGAATGGACTGAAAAATTAGTACAAATTGTTGTGCCGAGCAAATATAGACAAATAGTTTTGCGGAAGGCGCATGGGGAAGGGAGTGGGCATTTCGGGGTACGCAAAAGCTATCAGCGGCTGTTAAAGCACTTTTATTGGCCACGATTAAAACGTGATGTTGCAGCTTTCGTTAAGACATGCCATATCTGTCAGATAGCCGGAAAACCCAACCAGCCCATAAAACCCGCGCCACTCCATCCCATACCTGCAGTGGGTCCGCCGTTTGAACATTTGTTGATAGACTGTGTGGGCCCATTGCCAACATCAAAATCTGGTTCCCAGTACTTGTCGACCGTAATGTGTCAATCTACCAGATATCCAGCGGCATATCCATTACGTAGTATAACCACAAAATCCGTTGTTAAAGAGCTCTCTACGTTCCTCTCCGTTTTCGGAATACCGAAAGTTATTCAATCTGATAGAGGAACTAATTTTACTTCCAAAATATTTGCACAGGTGATGAAGCAGTTGCGCGTCAAGCATATTCGTAGTAGCGCCTGGCACCCTCAGAGCCAGGGAGCGCTTGAAAGGTTCCATCTTTCCTTGAAATGTTTGTTACGTGCTTATTGTACAGAGCTCCTGTGCAACTGGGAGGAGGGCCTGCCAGCCATGGTTACTGCTGGCAGCTCGAGAGGTAGCACAAGACAGTTTGGGCTTTAGTCCAAATGAGCTTGTGTTTGGACATAAAGTCCGTGGCCCGTTGTCTTTATTAAAAGATGATTTGAAACCATCTGAGCCTCCGGTAAATTTGATTGACTATGTGCACAGTTTTCGAAGGAGGTTGTATCTGGCGTGTCGGTGTGCATTAAAAAATCTGAGTAAATCCCAAGGGCGCATGAAGTCGAAAAACAGAGGAAAGGTTCTTTGGTCCAGGTGATCTTGTGTTGGCTTTATTGCCCGTGCCTGGATCACCATTTCGAGCACGTTTTTCTGGTCCCCATGCAGTGGTTCGGAAGGTGACTGATCAGGATTATTTAATTGCGACCCCGGAGCGTAGACGGGTTACTCAGCTATGTCATATTAATTTACTAAAGCCATATTATGCTCAAACAGTGAGTTCAAACGGTTTGGGGGAGAAGTCTGTGGCATTGGTAGTAGGGGGTGAGTCGGCATCTCCATCTCCGGTGGCAGAGGAGTTGGTAGATGAAGTCAGCCCAGGCGATGCTATTCTTTTGCCGCGCTTAAAGAATTCGGAAATGCTTCGAAATATTGATTCTATGTTAAGTCATAGTCCCATTGAGCAGAGGGGTGCTTTAAAGGAGTTAATTTTGTCTTTTGTATCTTTATTTTCTGATAGGCCATCATGTACGAATCTCATGGAACATGATATTGATGTGGGGGATGCGGCTCCCATTAAGCAGCGTTTCTATCGTGTTCCACCTGAGAAGCAAAAGATCCTGGAAAGTGAGGTCCAGTATTTGCTGGATAATGGCTTTGCGGAACAGTCGTATTCCAGCTGGGCGTCGCCTTCGTTGCTTGTGTCAAAACCGGATGGCACTTTTAGACTCTGCACAGATTATAGGAGAGTAAATAGGCTCAGTAAATCTGACTCTTTCCCTCTACCGCGCATTGAAGACTGTGTTGATCGAGTAGGCGCAGCCAGATTTGTCACAAAATGCGATCTTCTAAAAGGACATCCCGCGCGCAGGAAATTTCAGC
This sequence comes from Limnothrissa miodon, assembly GCA_017657215.1. Classification (NCBI taxonomy): domain Eukaryota; kingdom Metazoa; phylum Chordata; class Actinopteri; order Clupeiformes; family Clupeidae; genus Limnothrissa; species Limnothrissa miodon. The sequence continues at coordinate 36,040 of JAGFZM010001194.1, forward strand.
CTTCGTGACGCCGTCAGGTCTTTACTCTTATAAGGTCATGCCTTTCGGGTTACGTAACACCCCCTGCAGTTTTCAGAGGTTAATGAACAGGGTAATATCAGGACTAGAAGGATGTGCAGTGTATTTGGACAACGTGGTCACTTATAGTGACACGTGGGAAACGCATCTGGTAAGGCTTACTGCATTGTTCCAGAGGCTCGTGGAGGCCAATTTGACAATAAATCTGGCCAAGTGTGAGTTTGCCCAAGCAACAGTGGTATATTTGGGTAAGGTAGTTGGGCAGGGAGAAGTGCGCCCCGTGAGCGCGAAGGTGGCTGCTATAGGCCGTTTTCCGTCTCCTGTTACAAAAAAGGAGTTAATGAAATTTCTTGGCATGATTGGTTATTATCGTAGTTTTTGTTCTAATTTCTCCTCCGTTGTGGCCCCCCTCACTAATCTTTTAAAAGTTGCTATTGAGTACTGCGCCTGTCCTGGCGGCTCCTCGGTTTGACCGTCCTTTTAAAATTCAGGTGGACGCGAGTCTGGTCGGGGCAGGTGCAGTATTGTTGCAATCGGATGACCAAAATATTGACCGTCCTGTATGCTATTTTACCCGAAAGTTTAATAAGCATCAGTATAATTATTCCACTATTGAAAAGGAAGCGTTAGCACTTGTGTGGTCGCTCCAATATTTCGATGTGTATGTGGGGGGTGGTGTCCATCCTGTCACAGTATATTCAGATCATAATCCCTTAACTTTTTTGTATTCCCTACAGAATTCGAACCAGCGCCTAATGCGCTGGGCGCTGTTTTTGCAACCATATAATCTGCAGATTCTCCATATTCGTGGCGTGGACAACGTTTTGGCAGATGCATTGTCTCGCGCTCCGGAAATGGGGGATTAAGTGTTGATTGCCTGTCTAACATCTATCCTCTGCTGATCTTTGTCCTGTCCTCTGTAGATTCCTTGGTACCAGAATTTCTGAGGGTCAGAGGTGGATGTATGTGGAGTGAGAGGTGGTAGGTGTGTGTGTGTGTGTGTGTGTGTGTATGTGTGTTAAAACTGGGCCCTGTGGTCCTTGAGTGTGTCTTGTGTATGTGAAAGTGAGGTTGGTTGCAGGTGAAACGGTTGATGTGGATTGTGAGTATACATTTTTTTTGTGTACTGGTAAAATGGTGGTTGGGCATTCTGGTTTGTGTTTATCTGGTGTTTTATGTATACCAGGAGTCCATAACTGTGGTCTCCTGTCTTATGGGGGGGGATATGTGACAACTCTCTAACTCCGCCCCTGGGCATTGCTTGCCCGGGTGTTTGTTTCTTTCTATCTCTATCAGTCCTTGTCCAGGTGTTAATTAGGGATGTATTTAAGGACGGTCTGGCCCAAGATGGCGCTCTCTCTCTCCTCCGTTCCAGGCTGCGTCCCTTTTGTTCTGTCCGGGGTTGGCCGTGTTTGTGTCTTAGTTTGGTTTTCCCTTTACTGATGGTTGCAACATTCCTTGGTTTATCATTATCCTGACGTACACTACACTTTATTTTCTTTATGTATTATACTATGAGTTATTGTTAATTTATCTTTATTTAATAAACACTTTATATTCCTTTCATTAAACTGCTTGGTCTCCCCTCTATGTTACGTGGTTACGAGCTGGCACGTAACAATATATATTGCATTTCTAGAACGTTTATCAAGGCAGTTATAACATATTCCTAAATGTTTCTGTGTTCTGTGTTGTGTAAATATGTAAATTCCAACTTCAAAGTTGCTTTGACTTTTATGAATGAGGAGAGGTTGTGCATGGCCAAAATGCATGGTTGTGCCTTCTATATGAAACGGCAAAACTAGGCGAATTAAAACAAAGCCTACATGTGATGTCAAGGACCACAAAGCATTTGTAGTTCATTTGTGGTTGCTAAAAGCGCACCATTTATCTGATCAGACTATTTCAATAGCTAAACTAAATATCAGGTTTATATTGGTGTAAAAGTTACGGTTTAATACATTCTATGTTAACATCAGCAAGCAAGGCTCGATGCTTATGTAATGATCCAAATTTTGCCCTATGTTCTATGTTTTCAGTTTTAATTATTTCAGGACAATACGTCGACAAAGACGTGCCCACCATTATCAACAAACCAGATCTCAACAGCAAATATTGACAAACACAAAAGGATTGGTTGCCTGACCTGTTTTTCAAAATAGAGATAAAGGAATATGCATGAGGCCAGGTGGTTCTGGAAAGGCCATGGTTTAATAAGGCCATTATTATTGTGTCTTTGCCTTGATGGCTAGTCCTTGGGCTAAGCTGATCTCGATCGGTGTGCTTACATTCATCGTTTTGATATATCTTGTCGTTCGTCCGGTATTCGTGTTTTTCTTGTAGTTTTTTCCTCATTAAAAATTAATGGGAGAAGTGTGTGTGTGTGTGTCACATAACTGCTAACTGCTAGTTAGCTACTTAGCATTGTTAACATTTTTAGCATATATGCTAATTCATATCAGCTGAGTGCACTGAGCATGAATGTTAGCATAATTACCATTTTTAGCATCATTAGCATTGTTAGCATTATTAGCATATAAGCTAATACACAGCAGCAAACTTCATGCACATATGCACATTTACTGTAATAAAAATGTTCTCTGGAAATATTTAGTTTCATTTTTGCAAAAGTTTAATCATAATAGTTATCACTTCAACCAAATTATTTAAGCTTGCTGCGGAAACAAACCTTTGTATCCATAAACTCACCTTTAAATCCGAAACATAGTCTATAGACTAGGTCGATTTTTTCAGATAATGTAACACTATGGAGGAAATTATGGCATTTGTGCACTTTATGGTTTATTCTTCTTTTCAGAGAAACGGGTGTGGTGTGGCGTGTGTAACGAGTATACATCCAACTGTGTCTTGTGTAACAGTTTTTTTTTGTCCAAAACACTTCAGTAAAGTTCAGTGATGGTGTTGGGTGGCTGATGCTATGTTTTTGTTTGTTTGTTTGTTTGTTTGTTTTGTATTTCAGTGCAGTTTACCACTGATGGACATCAGTCTGTCTTCACTATTAAAGTCCGTCATGTTGTCAGCCCCAAGCTCTATAACTCAGGCCCTAAAGGAGGTAAGAGAGCAGGTTTCAGAGCTTACATTTATTAATGTATTCCCGTAGCAAACATTTCCTCACATGCTTTGGATCTGGTAATTGAATCTACTCTTTATTTTTCAGAATACAATGTGAGTGCCCTTGTCACCATAGCAACAAAGACATTTTTGCGTTATGACAAACTTCAGGATTTGATCGACAGCATACGACAGTTCTACCCAACTATCACCATTGTAATTGCTGATGACAATGAACATCCCAAACCAGTGACTGGCCCCTACATTGAGCATTATATTATGCCCTTTGGGAAGGTGAGAAATGTTCACAAATGTTCAATCTGTTTTTGTGTTCATAATACATTATTAAGAAAGTATAGTATTATAATAGTATTAAACGATTTGAATATGCAGGAGTTATATAAAACTGAACTGGCATTTTTGCTGTATTTGGAAATATGCATGCACATTGACATAAGCATACTGTATTTATATGTATACATATATTCAGTTGTTCATAAACTAATGTTCATGTGCAGGGGTGGTTTGCTGGACGTAACCTGGCAGTGTCTCAGGTCACCACTAAGTATGTGCTGTGGGTGGATGATGACTTCATCTTTACTGCCAACACCAGGTTGGAGAAGCTGGTGGATGTCCTTGAGAAAACCACCCTCGACCTGGTAAATGGCAACTTTTTCAATATTTCTGCTGTTCTGAAGCTGTTGACATTACATTTTGATTTGAGCAGATATGGTATCATTGCACATGAAATACATTTGGAGGGGGAAAATCCACATAATCTACTTTTATGACTGACCTTAAATTTAGCACATCTCTGAACAGCAAGTTTAGAACTATTTGGACAAAAAAATGCTAAAGATGTTGAGCATGTGAGCCTTCTACCGTAGCCACTTTCCTTTTCACATACTCCCAGTTCAGTGCTCAACCCAGTTTACAGTTGTTTACAATCATTTACACACTCAAATACAAATATTACACGTTTAGCAAAACTATTCTATCAAGTAACAATTGATGCAGATTTGCACAGAATCATCACATGTATGCTTCACAGTTTTTGCAAAACAGGGATTTGCAAAACACTTTACAAATCTATACACTTTAGACACAGAATACATTTTTATGTGTGGTTTTGTTTGGTCATTTTGCAAGTAATTGTGCTAATTGAGTGTGCTGTTTGGATTATTGTGTGAAACATTAGGGAGAAAGGACCCTTGTTCAAAACTGTGCGATTGAAACAATTGAAAGAAAAACTGAAAATAGTTTAATCTGATTCTATTTAACATTTGTAGTCTGTCAAGCCCAGATTAGCGCTTTTCACTGAGTTTGAAATGTTGCTGTACATTATGAACACAACTCATTACATAAGACTCAGTGTTCAATTTCCCACTTGTAGGAAAGCCATCCACTTCTGTGTGCATGTAAAATGCCAAAGAAATGGTCTTGTTTCGACAGTGTCATGGGTGCAAGTAGGAGGACAAGGTAGGGGGACTCCCTGTGCAGACGTAGGAGTGACTTTAATTATGTCCAAAATGCAAACAAGAGCACAACTGGACTCAGAGGCTAAACAGACGGAACAAAGTACCCCCAGCATGGATTATACAGTAGAGTGGGCAGACAGGGACAATACTAAGAAAAATGTTAAGAAAGTGAATAACAATAATGAACAGTCATAACATCAATATAGATAACAATAACAAATAATGAAAACAACAATAATAATAATAACAAAGCAACAATATCTGCAAAATAATTTTAACAGAAAGTAAATCAAATCAGGAAAATGGAGCAAAATTGAGGGGGCCGTCACAACTCAAAAGTTTGGCCGGGAAGCACAAGCCTGAATCAGGAGAACAAAACAGTTTTGCTTTGAGTTAGTGAGGAGAACATGAACCTGCAAACCACAGTTTCACCCCATGAAATATATTTCACCATGGAAAACACTATCTAGCTAGTGTAGATTTCTGGCAGTTTATGTCATTGTAATAAAAAATAAACCAACACATTTTGGTTGCCTTTCCAAAATATTATATAAATATGGTCTATATGCAAACGTAGGTCCTTGGGATGAATCAAAGTGTTACAAATAGTGGGTGTAACTTCAGTCAATGAGCTTTTGCACATCTCTTTCAAACAAGGTTAGGGTCAGTTTTCCTTAGTATTACCACATTACAGAAACATTGTGTAACAAACTTGGGCTCATGGACAGTGTGCAGGAGTCTACATTTCTTACACAGATAGTTGATAGCAACCTCAACTCTTGCTGTTTTACTTTGCAAACTTTGAGTCATACAGTACATCTATGATATAATTTTTCATTATTTTATTTTATTATTTTGTACATTTTAAGGATAAAGGAAGGAACATGGAGGGAGAGGCCAGAGGGGTTTTGCCAGCCTCCAGACATGGCTAAAAGGGCAGATTTGGGCTATAGAATACTGTAAACCCTGTTAGCATATTGTAGGTGCTTACGATATCAGTAAGCTATCTTATCCATGTCTGAACAGATTCAGTTAGGTACTGAGTGCAAGTACATGAAGCCAACAACTACAGCAAGACCTACAATTTACTGTAGGTGGAAACGAGCTGGAGTTCCCCTTTAATCATTATATTAATTGAACATTATACTGTACATTAATGTGTATTGTTTTAGCAGCAAATGGCATAGTGATGTGCTTATATTCCTCCATACTGTAACATCTCCCAGAAATCAGAGCTTCAAGACTAGCCAAAACATTCCACACTGCTCATGAATGGGCGTCTATTTATGAATGTCCTTTTGTACCAAATTAGAGTGACCATTCATCTACATTAGTGGCCTATTGCCTCCCCCAAAGCACACACACACACACACACACACACACCCTGCTGCTGGAGCACAGATGTTGTCAGTGTTCATAACTCACAGCCCATCTTGTCATTGCTCCATCCCCCTTTGTCCCCATCTTGTGTCTTAGGTGGGCGGAGCAGTGCGGGAAGTGACGGGCTACACAGCCTCCTACAGGCAGACCTTCTCCCTGGAGCAGGGTGGTGAGGAAGGGGACTGCCTGCACATACGCAGGGGCTTTCATCATGCCATCAAGGGTTTCCCTAACTGTGTGGTTGCAGACGGGGTGGTCAACTTCTTCCTGGCACGCACAGACAAGGTCCAGCAAGTGGGCTTCGACCCGCGACTGGCTCGGGTAGCTCATCTGGGTGAGTCAGACAGTGCACTTTTAGACCTTCTCATACTTACACACTTCACACTTCTGGAACTCCTTTGGCGATAGCTATATGCTGACTCTACACTTGTATGTTTATGTTTATACATACAAGTGTTATTACTTTTTTGAGACATGGAGACAGTATCAAATTTTAAATGGCTGTATATTCCACCCAAAACAATAATTTCACCCAGTTTCAACACATTCAACAGTGTTGTTTGAATTTTTTTTTTTTTTTAACTACTTTTGTTTCTGATTTGGGGTAATATTTACTGGTTAGGCTTGACACTGAAGGGTTGTCAGTTTGATCATTGACCAACAGACACTGTATGATGTGTATATTTCACTAACTCACAGTTGGCTTAAACCTAAGTTTAGGTTAATTGCATTAGGCAGACATTTTGTCCTGCCAGTTCAGGAATGTAGTTGTATTTGATGATCACAAGTATGAAAGAGATTCAGGTTTGATTCCCAAAGACCATGATGTGAGTCTGCATTGCTTTGGTTAAAAGTGTTCCTAAATCCTAATCATCTTTAGTTTACGTGGTGATAGTTAATGATAATACAAGATGTGTTTCTCTAACATTTCAGAGTTCTTTATTGATGGCCTTGGAGTACTTCACGTGGCCTCCTGCGATGATGTGATCGTCAATCACGCCTCCAAGATCAAACTTCCATGGGGACAGTCGGAGAGCGATAAGGCCTACTACAAGTTCCGCTATCCCCTCTCCTCCTCGGACACTGCCCAGACCAGGAGCGAGCTGCTCTTCTTCAAGAACCGCTTCCAATGTCTCACCCACAACTGATCTTGTCTCCCACCCAGTCCCATTCTGTTAGCCCATCTCCCCCAACCCCCCTCTCTGCCGTCAGCCGGCCAACACCTGCCCCGTCCTGTGCCTGTGTTGCCGAAGACGTCCATCACAGTATGTCTTGGGGAGGCTCAGCAGTGGGCGTTTTAAAAAGGGAAAACAAGACCTGTTCTATACGTCTGCTGACAATCTGCAGCCATTTTGAATTAGTCATTTAAGGTACTCATCTTTACCATAGTGCAGGTCTTTTTAGTGCAGGAGTCACAAGAAGACTTTGAGTGATGTGCCTCAGTTGAAAGGCATGTCTTTAAAGGGATTCCATCTCTTTTTGCCATGGTGTATCTGTGGACAGCTGGGCAGTCCATTAGAACACCAACTGGGCCTCCGACATGTTGGTAGGCCCCCAAGACATACACACCCACACACATAAACACATAAAAACAGCCAGACAGTATCTGGACAGAAATGTCCCATCACGCCCATTGCGCCAGTGATCATGTCGCCGCCCAGCCATGACGAGAACGCCTGGGAGGGTTTGTCACCAAAGTTTATATTCACTGCTTCTTTGCTCCATACGTGACAGAAAACCTAACCTTAACCCCAACTCCACACCCTCTTCACCCTAAGTACACACACACACACACACACACACCTTTTTCCTTTTTGTCTGCCTCTCCTGCCATGTTCCTACCACCCCCCCACCCCTGTTTATTGCTTGTAGCGATCCCCACTAAGCGACTCATTGCTGGGTTGACTGATTGAAGGACTGATGATGTTGCATGACTTGCCTGTGAATGTGACGGAAAGCCTGATCCCTGATGTCTGTTTGACTAATACTGCTGCACTGCCTCCAACCCAGATTCTAGTGACCAAAGTGTCTTTGTACACGCGCATATTAGAACCGAAAGAGAAGGATAGTAGCATCAACGCACTTTTCAGTCCTAGCAATTATGGCTTATTTTTGGCTCCATGGTCAACCTGATGGGCCATATAACAAAGTGTTTTCATTCATTTTTGATTGCCCATGAACTTATTTTTAGCAGAAGGTAATAGTTGTCTCGTGTGACAGAATAATCTAAGTTCAAATGTGATCAAAATGTCAAGAGTATTTAGTGTGAAATTGATTACATTTTGAGCTCAAAGAGAGTGCATGAGAGTAGGCATGACTTGAGTTCTTAAGTAGTTACCAACACTTTCCAATTTTGTCACAGAACAGCGATTTTTCTGTCCCTGGCTGTCTCCTAAACTAGTACTTCCAGTCTCATGTCCTCATTCGTGAGGCATTTGAGGAACTTTTTAGCACACAGTATTGTGTCACAGGCCACTGCTCATCAGTGGATGGTCAGTATTTTTGGCTAGTTGTGCAATAAGATGCAGCTTTGTCAAATCTCCATGTCTTCATTTCAGCCTTAACTTTCTCATTAACTCCAGTGTATGTCTCTTTCTCTCTCTCTCTCTCTCTCTCTCTCTCTCTCTCTCGTATATATATGGATATGTTTCCTCTAGAGCAGTACTAACTTTGCCCCATCTGCAGTTAACATCTTCAACACAAGATGGCAGTCATCTATCACGATTGAATGATCACTTCCAACTTCACAGCTTCCCCCTTGTCTCCCCTGATTCAGCTGGACCGAATAGGGATTGGAATAACTTAAGCCCTTATGTCAGAAGTGTGTGAATATGGACTTTGTATGAATTTCTGACATCGACGTGTAAAAACGTAGAGATGTGTGACTCTTGTCCCGACGCGGAGGCTTCAGGCCAGGTGCCAGTGAAGGGGTAGATGTGAGGGCAGTTTGTGACAGACTGATTGCTTACTTACTGCATCCATCCTAAAGAAAAAGGGACCTTCAGTAATGTGTTCTTTTGTCTTATTTTAATGTCGGTCATTTTGACAAAGACCTTTCTAGAGAGATGTGTAAATCCTTGTACCTTGTCTTCACGTCAATCTGCACTCCAGAACCGTACATATAGGACAAGGTCTTTGACTTTACTGCAAGCAGTATTATAGTTTTCAGTAATAACTTTTGTCATTAATGTTTCATTATGGATCAACATAATTGGGAAATCCTGGTGATTTTTTAAACTAATATATATAAATATATATTAACTGGTAAACTCAATTTATATTTGAAATTTACCAAGTGCCTATGCAGGAAAGTGCAACAACTGTTATTTTAGCTTGTGTGTAATTCATAGTCTGCATAGTGAGAACACTTTTTTTTTGCAATAGTAGATTTGTTCTCATAAGAGTTTTCAAACATTCACTGTTGCTGTTGCTCGCGTTCATTCCAGAATCACATGTACCAGTATGTCCAGCATCAAACACTCCCTTGAATCATTTGTGTGCTTTAGAGGCTTCTGCATGGTTCACCTCCTCTAGTCAAGGAAAGCGTTTCTCTTGCACATGCTTTGTACTGTTTAACGGCTGCCTTTGAGTCCCTCTTTTGGCTGCTCTGTAACCCTTGAAACTTGTGTGTTTTTGTTCAATAATGGGGTCCTGCCTTATATTCCCTTAAAAGAGGCGAATGTTGGCATGGCTTGACTCAGACGGTCCTAATAAGGATTAGGAAGGCGTTGGCTGCGTACGTTTTGGGGCGAGTGCGAGACTTGGGAAAGGAGATCTGCAGGATGCTGTAGGCTGAAGCGTTTGGCCAGTCTTGTGTACCACTTCCTAATTGGTATGGGCTACTTTCCACCATGCCAATTAGCAAAGCACTCCTTGAGCTTAAAAGCAAATGCCCTGAGGACCTAGTGTCTAGAGGCTTCTTTTGAAATACACACTGGATGATAAGGAGTAAATAAGGGTATCCGACATCAAGCAGGGAAAATAATTAATTTGGGTGCTTGTTTTATGGCCTGTTTTTGAACTCGGCATTGATTCTTATCAGGTCAAGGTAACAGTGGTGGTGGATGGGGAGAAGGCCAGTAGAGGGCAGTGCTTGTCAGCGTGATGCCAGGTTCCCCTACACTACGGCAATGCAGGACAGACTCCGCCGACGTTCACCTTCAACTACTTGCCGTCACCTTTCACTCACGAACCCAATAGATGCGTGTGGTCTTCTCAGCATGTGCTTTAGCGTCAGTGTTTACACACGGTCCCCTCTTCACCTTCTTCTCTATGGCCCGTATTCTTTTGGGAGGTTCCACTCACCAATGGGTGTGCTACTGAGAACCGAGAGAGAGACTGCAGCAGTGTAATCTATGTCGTGTCTCCGCGATGCCAAAATGAAGGTATCATTAGTAAGGACAAAATCAGCTTCCTTATCATCAAGGTGTGTTTTAAGTTGATCAGATGTTGATGTCTTTTTGCAGGGATTATAACACAATGTTTTCACTCACTTGTATGTACACTCACTGTCTTTATACATCTGACCAGAGCAATGTAAAATGTGTTTTCTTTTCAAGCTGTGTGTGGGGAAGCATTTACTGTAGGGTAATGGTGGGGGATGGGGTTTGAGGGAACAGCCGCACGATTTACTTGCACTGAATTTTTAGGATGACCTTGAGCCATATGCACTGTGCTCTGGAAGCTTATTTTTAGTTTAGTGATGCCAAATCTTTCTTTTAAGAAATGCTGCATTGTCTTGTGTCTTCATGGTAAGAAAAAAAACGAAACAAAATGAAATGAAATGATAGACCTTGGCTATTTTAAAAGACATGTTTTTTATTTGATCACTGCTGAAAAAGTATACCTTTAAGTGTGGTAACAGATGGACCTGACTCCGCTAGGAATGGCTGACGCCCGTGGAAAACTTTGGCAGAAGTCTGTGAAGCAAGTTGCATCCTTTAACCTTGACCTAAAACCCTTCTGATGTTCCATTTGTTTTGCAGGCTTCATCTGAATCTATTTCAGATGCCGGTTTCAAGATAAAAAAAAGTAAAGAAAATAAAATGGCCATGCACCCATCTATGTCCGATTAAAAATGGTAAAAAGTGAAATCAAGCTCTGTTTTTTGAGTCTTTTTGCACCACTTCTGTTTGCAAGAACACTGTACATGTCAAAACATTATTTACAGTAAATCTATTACTTCTGTGCTATAACAATGGACTTTGCTAATTTATTTTAAGTTTATAAATATGCAAAACATGAGCAAATATGTATTTGTTTAAAATGATTTTGTAATTTATCAAAGTTAAAATTTAGAAAGTAATTTAGCAGTGAACATAATTCATGTTTATTATATACATTATTCATACACCAATGGTAAAAACAAAAACATGTCATTCATTCCGCATCAAGAAATACATCTTAAATGGATTGAGTACAAAGTACAAACAAAAATAACTTATTATATTTCCAATCTAGGCTAACAAATAGTTTTGTATACAGTGCAGGCACCAGTGAAATTGAGCATGCACCCATTCTATATATACCTAGAAGGACAAGGCACATATCTCCAGTATGTATGGCTGCAATGTGAACAAACCATGTTGCCTTAGCATTAGGGCAAATATTTCATCTTCCATAATGGTACATAGATAGTACAGTACAACTTGGTGCACTCTAGGGACTCTTCAGTAACATTCTTATTTATCTACATAAAACCTTTTACTTTTAATACAGTGAATCTATTCATTATATTCCTGGGCAGAGCCCAATGATTACAGAGGATAATATTTATACCATCATAGTACTAATGTTAGCAGAAAACAATTTAATTTTCTAGGTAGCAGTTTGCTCTTGTTGGTAGAAAACGAGGTCATGCTCTTCCAAGGCATTGGTAGGAGTTTGCACTTCCTCTACCAAACCTTTAATTCTACTTAGCCAATAATCTCAGTTTGGACAATACAGAACTTATAATTATATTACATGACAGACCTTTCCTTTGATGCATTAATCACAGTGAATTGTTTCTGAGTGAGACAAGTTGACAATCATTGGCCTTTTGATTCAGCAACCATTTCAATCGACAGAAAAGGCCAACCACTGGAGCTGAACCACTTTCCTCCACAGCTTTGCTGGGATCTAAGGTGCTACATTACTACCTGATTCTAGGAGCTACCTCGCGATCTAGTGTATGTCATCTCACACCCAAACTGTTGTGTTGTTCTCAGATGGTTTCTCCTAGTAAAAACAGAGACTTACGTTTGAGGATAATAGTGCCAAGTACCTTTTGTAAAATGTAGAACACCCTCTTTCCCTGGCTCCCTACATGGCAAATTGGCCTACCTTCTGCTGTTGAATGTAGACCATGGCATCATGAAGAGTGACAAAGATGTGCTGAGGGTTCATGTAGTTCATCAGGCCACTGGAAGTCAGGATCTTCAAGACGCCCTCTAATAGACAGGAGGGGATAAACAAGTAGAGTGAAGGATCGGTTTGCTGAAGAAAAGATCAGAAACATAAACATCACAAGCAGAAACAATGTTGAAGTAACTATGGGCAAAAGCACTTTTACCATTACAGTTAGCCAGGTATATCCTCATCCCAACCTTCTGACACTCGATGCACATCTGAAAAACAAAACTTTTTATTAGATGAGTGGAAAAAGACTTTATGTAATTCCAGTTATGAGGGGAGCCGTTCTTTACCTGAATGAACAGCCGGGCTCCTGCAACATCCACAAAAATGACACTGCCACAATCAATGAGAACAGCCTGGACCTCACTCTCCAGGGCCTCTAGAACAGCACAAATAGAGAAGAGATGCAGAATGTGAGTACCGTGTCCAGTTAGTACAAGAGGCTATCATGAAAGAGATGACCCTTGATTAACTACTGACCTGATTTGAAGAACTCGTTTTCAGAGGAAAAAGACGTATTTGCAACACCTCTTTCCTGAGGAGCGATAGAAAAGTAAGCAGGTCATGATTGTGGAATAAGAAAATAACTCGCCAAAGCCTGGCAGATGGAATTGTGGGTGGAAATTCATTTTGTTTCGCTTACCACTGTGTTAATGGACTCTTGCTCCCTCTTCTCCAGGGCTTTCCGGGCCTTCTCTATGTGCCGGATCCTTTCCGGGCTCAGGCCCAATAGCCGGCTCATATCAGCTCGGAAGAAGCTCCTATTGCCATAGTAGATGGGTCCATTGTAGGTCAGGATCTTCACTCCAGGAACTTCATAGCACTGAAGAAAAGAGGAGCAAAGGTAATGAAGCTTTGGAAAGACAGAAAGTGTGTTAATGTAATATATGCAAAGACAGCAAATTGAAAACTTTTATGTTGATTTTATTGTATAGTTTTCTTTATTTTGTTATTTCAACTTTATCCCTTCAATGATTAAAACTTGGTGCCTCACCTTGTTGTGGCTGTCTACAGGTCTGTATATCTCTGTATTGGAGGCCCTCCCCAGCACTGAGCAGCTAGGCCTGGGCAAAAATAACCCAATCATTAATAACCCAACTCATTAAGTCCACAGACTCGCACCAATCCCTCCACTCTCTCCTCCGGTGAGTGTGAAAAGTTAATGTCCTCAAGGAGAGGGGTGCGTTTGGAGAGTTTGTTTTAGAAGAGCGGGCCGGCGAGGGAGAGAGCGGCCCCAGTACCCACCCTGCCCCTGGGTGCTGAGATTCATAATTAAGGGGCATAAATAATCGAGAGTGTGTATTGTTGCTGATAAATGCACAAATTCTAATTAAAACTTTTCAATTGCTTTCTACATGGCAAGTTACATAATGAGCTCAACACTTTTAATGGGACTGTTCCAGTGGAGGAACAGCTATTCCCCAATGACATTAGCAATTATTAAGATTGCAAAATTAATAACCACATATTGTTCTCAACGCTATAGTCTTTAAGTATCACAATAAACTAATAAGTTGTCTGATTATTTATAAATAGTGCCCACATAGAGTGGCTACATGCAAGTGTCACTACCTCTGAGTGCGACAGATGACAGTCATCATGGAGAAAACCACACCTATGGCCAGGCCTAAATCCACATTCAGCACCACTACTGACAACCAAGTCACCAGCCACACAACCTGTATACCCACACACAACAATATATGTCACAATTCCAGTTTTCAAGTCAAAATGACAACAAACTGCCTTCACAATATTTCGTAGTGAGGTGTACTCACAAAGTCAATCTTGCTCACTCTCCACAGCTCTGGTAAATCATGAAACTGGACAAACATTTGCCTCAGGCTGGTCACGTTGATGCACGCCAGTACAGCCTGAAAAGGAAAGATAGAGAGAGAAAAAAGAGAGAGAGAGAGAGGGGGCTCCCATGAGTCAGTATACTAACAGCCATACACATCTTACGAGGGTATATTTTCCAGCATGTGACTCTCACCTTGGGCAGGAAGTAGAAGAGCGGTCCGATCAGCAGCAGCACCACCAGCACCACCAGACTGGTGAAGACGCCTGAGAGCTGGGGGACAGATGAGAGTCACTCCTTTAGACACGGGACACTTCTTTTTCCTGTGTCATTCATAGGCCCTGACAAAGTGCCTGAACGGCCACAGCTTTCCGACATATTTAACACTTTTTCAAACTAATTGGGTCTACTTTGCCCAGAATCTAATTAATTACTATTGTGTCATCAAGATAAATGTACAGCAAATGTCAGCAGCATCCGTTAAAAAAACCAAGTGTCTGGCCAATGTCATTTTAAAGGTATAGTTTGTTTTTTAGCACTTTGAGCCCCTTTCACAGGTTGTCTAAAATGCAATAAAGGGGTTGACACCGAAATGTTGAAGATTGCTCCTGTCTCAGCTATTTGGGAAATGTAGAATTGCCTCTGTCTGCTTCAAAATGGCAATCAATGGGCATTTGTTGTTTCTATCCTTAAAACACTAGTTTTAAAAAAGTGCTACTCACTGAATGGTTAGTGTTGCTCATGTGAAGTGATGATCCAAAACATGTATCGTAGCGAAATAAAGCTTCTGTCATGTTTTATTTGGCACTTTTTTTTATATTAAGGAGCAAAGAGTCTTACAATAGAAACCCTTACAAAATGGAAAATACAACATGACAGAAACTGTATTTCGCTATGATACTTGGGTTGGAACATCAGCGAATACACCTAACCACTCGGTGAGTAGCACTTTTTTAAAACCAGTGTTTTAAGGATAGAAATAACAAATGCCTATTGCTAGCCATTTTGAGACAGGAGCAATCGTCAACATTTCGGTATCAACCACTTTATTGCATCTTAGACAACCTGTGAAAGGGGCTCAAAGTGTTAAAAACTGAACTATACCTTTAAATGTTGTATGTCTATGCAGAATGATAGGAGGAGTGCAGCACCTGGGTGTGACCCCCAGCACTCTCTAGGATGTTGGTGGTTGCCAGGGTGGCAGAGCTGGGGAAGCAGGTGAAGAGAGAGGAGACTGTATTGGAGATGCCAAGAGCCAGCAGTTCCTGGAGGAAGGACATCAACAACACTGCAATTCAAATGCCACACAGTGTTACTAAGAGAAGTTCTAAGACTGCATTAGACTCAGATGGAACACTGTTGTTGAATGCCCCGACTGAAAGAAAACAGGAGATGAGCTACCTGGTTGGGCTGTATGGAGTAGCCATGCTTGTCCGCGTATATCATTGCCAGAGAGACAGATACAGCATAGCCTACGAATGTGATGGCAATTGTGTCTCCTGCAATCTCAGGCAGAACTTGCAACATCGGCATTTTGGGCCGAGGGAACCTACAGGGGTGACAGAGAGGGGGTGACCTCTGATCTATGCTTCTACTGGTGCTATTTCAGGAAATATAGACTCTTTCTACCATAAACAACACCAATGCCTTAGTTTCTGCTGACAAATTACTTATTAGTTCATCACCACATGTACTATGACAAGTGTTTGTTTGGAATGTCAAAATGGAAACCCTTTGGGAATGGCTATTGCACAAATAACCAAACCCCTTGGAAATGGTTGGTAATGGAGAGAGTTATACAGTTACCCTGCAGGTATATGGCCCACAATCTCAATGCCATATTTAGAGTCCAGGGAGAACCCGTATGCCACCCCAGTTGCAATTATGACCTATTAAACAAACAAGGATCCACAGATAAAACATTGCACAAAGCTCACAGTTTTGTCCAGAAACATTAACACAAATCTGATGTTGTGTCTTACACAGATATTACTATCTTAATTAGCCTATATCTCATAATGCCTTGCCTATGCCATATCTAATGAGGCATTTTCTGCATGACTTACAGTAAGGATTTCCACTGGGATAGGGGTGCGTAGCCGATGGCGGATGCGTGTGTTCACCTCTTTGATGGGCACCAGAAGAGCCAGGCAAATCAGAGAGATAGTAAGTTCTGCCACATTAGTGTGGGGCAAATTCTCCATCACCGATGCCAGGGTCTGCAGAGAGAATGCTCACTAAGCTAGCAACAGTTGTTTGTCACTTATTAAACACATAGACTGCAGTGCATGCTCACCTTGAAAATGGAGAAAGGTCCAGTGTAACGGGGTAGACGAAGCCCCAGCATGCTTTGCAGCTGTGATACAGTCACATGGAAGGCGGCAGCACTTGTAAAGGCTTTGACAATGGGTTCAGACAGGTAGGTAGACAGGAAACCTAACTGGAGACTGAACATGCCCAACTGAAAAACAGTAGATGACATAGATTAGATAATAAGATATAGAACACCACTGTGGTAATATTCAACTACAAAATCTCTCAGTTGGACTTCTAATAAGGTGGTACAGCTGTGCAGCAGACTTTCTTTAGGCTGCACATCCTTCTCACCATTAGGATCCCTGAGAGGAAGGCTACTGCGGACGCTACTCCAATCCTCTGAGCTTCAAACTCTGCAGCCTCGAGACTGCTGGTGTTCAGAGCTAGAGGGGTGGGGACCAGCTGCTCGACCACAGAGCCAGTCATCAGACTCACCACAGCAAATGTACCTGTCCCAACAATGAGGCCACAATAACAACACAAATATGCACATCTTTTTCATTTAACTTTTTAAATTATGCATTTATATTTCTTTGCCCTATTCTTTTTCGGATCATACCACTCCTGAATAATCTGAGTGTTATATAACACAACATTCCATATTAAAGAGCAGGTAAACATTTCACAATATATTAATATGCACTATCCATCTGATATTCCCATTTGAAATACTGATAAAAGACCATACTTAGGCCAAACTAACAATTACCAACTACACAAATTCAGGATTATATTAAAGGTGAATGCAATTTACAGTTTGTGCCTTATTCTCTTACATTACATTTTTCATTAAATTAGTCCATAATATTTTTTATAAAAAAATTAGATTACCGGTGGAGACATGGCGGCCTGTCCCAAAGAGCATGTAGATAACCACAGGGAAGAATGAAGTATACAACCCATAGATGGGTGCTACTGATGTCAACAGTGCAAATGCCATTCCTAGAAAAGCATATACCAAACTTATGTCAAACATATTCTTTTCTATAAAATATTTTAACTGAGAAAAATTATAAACTGCTTAATTTATATATAATATAAATATACAATAATAAACTGCAAGACTTGCAAGATGTATCACACTTTGTGCAGATAATTCATTGCAACATTTTGTAAAGGTTTTGTCACCATTTGTTTTATTTCTTTTGTTGGTTAGAATCATTTTGCACTGGAGGACTATATTTTGAAATAAAATAAAAAGTGTGGGTGTTAACTAATAGATTTGCTGTCCTAAAGGCTGTCCAAGTTAGTTGTGAGGATGTTAAAAAAAAAACTATAAAAGCTTAATAGTAGCAAAATGTTTCATGGTGTCACTTCTCTTTTATGTCACAGAACCAGATATCCTGTTGTCGAGAGGTGAATTTTTTGTTGTTCAATAATAATCTCATTTCTAACGCAATGAGAGAGAAAATAGCCTATTTTATGTCAACACACTGGATTCGTAATTGTGATAAGCACACAAGCCACTTCAGTTTCAGCATTTTTTCCGCAACAATCAAGCGATTCTGTTTCATACAGGTATGAAGCCACCTGTCACGTTTTCACAAATTGAGAGTGAAAGTTGACATATTGACACTTGTCAGTGAGCATGCTAAACTATAATGTAAACTGACATAACTACAGACGGCTAGGTTACTATCTGTTGTGTTTTTTTAATAGCCTAGGTAACACGAAAGTGGCTGATGTAGCCGAAATAGGAAAATATCGCCCTGACAACCATCGTACATCTATTAGGATTACCTTGAGGTATATGAAGAATTCCGACTGTCAGTCCCGCAACAGCATCTCCTAAAATACATTTCTTTAGCCTATATTTTGGAAGCCAGTTGAAAATCGGCACTCTCTCTTTCAACAGGTTGTGGCACGAAGCCTGTGAACACCTGCAGTTCTTGAGGAGTTTTTCGTGAAGCTTCTCCCGCTCATTGTGTTTGTCTTCGGTACCATATGTTTGTCTGAAGCGATCTTCAGTGTAAATATTCCTATAGACTGCCACTGATGCGCTCATTTTGTTCGTCCTCTTGGTGTTGACTTTTTTTTGCAAGTGATATCTGAGGATTGTTGTGAATGAACAGAGCATGGATCCTACCGCCTCAAATATATAGCAGTCACAAATTTGACTTCAGGAACCATTGTATTTTCCTGTCAGGTGCTATGAACCAATTACATGGCTCAAATCTGAACTTTTTTGTGCTTGAGTTGAACTTCTTTGGCAGGATTTTTTAGTCCTTGTTTGGCAGTTTCCCCATAAAGGTGTACTTGTCCAGCCTCAGTGATGACAGATACAGCAAGACCTCTGGGTCCTACTGCGGAAGGCATTTTACCAGTCAAACAGCTGAATGAACATCTGTACTCACTCTCTGTTCATCCACTGTTCATACATAACACACACACACACACACACACACACACACACACATAGGCACACACTTTCTTAACTCAACTCAACCCTAAACTCCAGCCCCCTCCAACCTCCTTTATTGTGTGTATCAGCAGATCTCACAGGAGAGGAAACTTACAATGTACAGCTCTGTATGAAAACCCCACACAGATCAAAGTGCCATTGTATCTTGAGTGAAGGTGTAACCTCAAACCCCATCTAGCAGCAATTATTAAAGGTGGTCATTTCCGAGGCGGATGGATTTCCCTGGTGGCCTTTGGTGTTGCTCCGTGTGAAGCGTGGGACGTGAGCAGCCCTGTGAAATTTAATCATGGTCTATATGCAGTCCGTGGCCCACTGATCAAACTGAAGGCTGAATCAGATGTCCGGGCCATTATTCCCAACTGTCTTTGAGTCAAGAAGCTTCTGGAAGCAGGATGATCTCTTGTCTGGATATAGGTGTAGTCTAAACTTGGAATAATTCTACATTTCAATAGATTTATCTGCTCTTTTTAGCACCATAGTCCCTTTACTACTTGTAAAGACTGAAAAGCAAGCTGGACACAACATGAACGTTTATCTCTAATCAGTGAGTGACCTTAATAATAGATCAAGGATACAGCCTTTACACTCAGTGACCCATATGCACTGTAGTCATTAATGTCAATAACACATCCAGGGGTCAGATTATTGTGATACAGTACAACGCCATTGTTACTAATTTAATGATGTTGAATCAGCCATTATAAAAATAGAACCTGGTTTCCCTCCGTTTTCAGCCCTCAAGGAAGAAAGGCAGGTTTCTGTTGGACGTGTCTAAGCTCACTGTGGCATGCTCCAGTGTTTGCAACTGTTTGCCTGTTATAATCTCCACGCTTTCAAAACAATGTTGGTGAGTGTGGCGGAGATTACAATCTAATAAATAGTCCAGTCCAGGGGGAAAAAAAGAATGATACAATGGCATAAATAGAAGAATTAGTTTTGGTCCAAGCCCAAGATTGGACACGATGAATAAGTGCCTCCGTGCAGAAATGCATGATTTCCATTGCTAAGTCACAGCATCTTACACTTTCTAGCTATGATCTCTCAGCCATAGTATACCGATGTGTCCGGCGGCACAGTCCAAAATACATACCACCATAGTTAGTCACTCAGTCAGGAAAGGGCAGTTCTTATCATAGCCACACATTTCATACAATGGATATCTGTTTCTTCATGGGAGCCCACTACTACTGCATTTGTTCTCATTAGGTTAACAACAGGAATTTAATTAGTGTGTAAGAAGTAGGGTTGGGACGATGGATGAATTTTTATGTTTATTCATACAGTTATCGAACAAATAATCAATTATTCTATAAACCTCGTACTACGTGGCTTCCTGGCAATACATTACCCATGACATGCCCATCTATGTGTAATTGTTCATGAAAATGAACACATCCACGTGATCTGGGGTAAGGCGTGTGCACAGTCAATTTATTATCAGTCCAGCAGCTGAAACAAATAATTCCGATAGGACAGAGGTCGTAGGAATACATAGATTAGCATACTTGCCAACTTGCACGCTTAACAACAAATAAGCTGGCAAGAAACCGGAAGATGTTGCTGTTCTCAGCAAGATTAGAACGATTAATCAGTTTATCGATTAATCGATTATTCATTACCAACCCTAGTAAGAAGTGCACGTGTAAATGAGTTATGTATCAGTAGGCCGAGGTACGTTACCGCCACAGCCAAATCTAATAGAGGGTGTTCTGTGAGAAAGTTAATTTAGGAACTGGTGATTCTATGCCTTTGAGCTCTCCTTGCCTGAATAAATCGTACTAGTGAAAACATTGAAAACAGTGTCTTTCTGCACTGTTTCATAATGTTATATCTAAATTTGTGTATAAGGATTGTTTTTTAGGATTTAAAAAAAGAATGGCACTGTGAGATTGTTGTGACCAATGGTAAATAAGAATCTAATAATACAAATAAGAATCTGTGGCAATAACAAAAACACCAACGCCCCTGACCCCAGCACCCCCCCCCCCCCCCCCCCCCCACCCCCAAGAGAAGATATTTTTATGATGATGTGCAGAGGGCACGTTTGTTAATGCTTGCACTCATTTTGACCATATTGGTGACTAATCATACAGGAACTAAAATCTGGGACTGCCTGGCTCTTGTCCCCTCTTTAGTGCCATTGCATCATCTATGTAAACACTGAATGTCATGAGTACAGAAAATAGGCCTCATTACTCTACTCCAGTTCTCACTGAAAGCAATATTGCTCAAGAACAGACACGGAGCCAAGGCGAGGAGCGAGACACAGTGCCTATGTGTCTGGAAAGGTCCCAAACCGCCAGCTATCTGCCTTGCCTTCATCTCTTTTTAAAATAAGCACAGTTACAGTTAATAACATGTTTGCCTTCGAACATGTCTGTGTGTGTGTGTTTTGATAACCGCATTCGGAGAATTCTTCAGTCTCTGGTGGCACCAAGATGCTGTGGTGCTCATAGGTCTGCCAGCAGGAATGCGGCCATTGTGTTGATCAACTCCAGAGAATTTATGGACACGCTGATGGCGTGGTGTGTCTGGTGACTGTTTAAACAAGATATTAATCAGCGGCGAAAAGGAACAATGCTTTGAATGGAAGAGGATATGGAGCGTTAACCACCCTCCAGGCAAAGACGAGGCCTGGCTCCCTCCAAGAAGTGGACAGGTCAAAGTAAACTCAAAACAAAGTCTGTTTAAACAGAATTACACAAACCTGTTTGTGTGGGCAATCTAATGAAGTTGAATCTTCCGCACAGACCTTCTTACAGTAATAAAGCATAGTTTTTTTGTACACTGGCATAGTCTACCATGCCTACAACAGTCAATCTAGTTAGAAAATAATAGACTGAGCATTTGTTTTAAATTGCTTAATGATTGTCATCTTGTAAGATCCATTATCTTACAGCAAGTTTGGCCACACTGAATGTTCTTCAGACTATGCAGGTGGTGATATCAGCGGGGGGAGTATATACATGTAGACTAGAAAAGAAAACTAAGAAATGTTCTGATAGTTGTACTTGGCCGACTGTCTCTAGGCCTTATTATGGTTGTATAAACATTCATTTCATCACTAAAATAAGCTCATTCACTCCCCCACATCTTGCCTCATGCCAGGCGAGCATCTCAGTCCCCAGGGTTAAGAGTGACTATGCTGGATCATTCTATTCTTCTCCCCTTGGGAGGGGTGGTCATTTTTTTACACTATAGTTCCTCCTATTGTTCCTTATCTTCTTTATGGGATGCTTGTGCTGACCCCCCCATGGCATGTCCTTTGGATTTGACCCTGTCTGCGAGACAAGCGTTCAGCCTTCTCACCAGTGTCTCTGTCTCCTCACCTCTCCCTTCCTGTCTTTGCTGCTGCTGGAGGTGGAAAACGGGTGTCTCTTTATCTCCGTTTTTTTGGTCTGTCATTACAAAGACTTCTTTGTATTTCCTTACAGTACTCGTAATTAGTTTCCTAATGGGCGCCCCTCACGCAAAGGGAAGGTTGGTTCCTTACTGTAACCGTCAAGTCAATTTACTGTATCAGTCAACTATAACTGTAATGGCTAAATGCTGAGTCCAAGGTGGCAAAGTTCTCTGACCCTTCTGACCCCACATATAATCGTTCAGGCTTACATCTATTCATTCTGTTTGATGCTTTTATTGGAACCCGTGCTTGAGAACTAAAGATCCAATCAACCATACCAGTCCAGACTGACACTTAAGTTTGTAGAGATAACATACAGTTCACCATAGTCTGCTTCCAACATACACTAGTAACCATACTAATTCTTTAGCAGTGTGTCAGAGGCATCGGTACCGTGGCCTCACCGCTACCTGGCAGAGTTCCACTGGGCTCTCTGCCTTGCCCTTCTCCTAGACGAAGACAGTAAAGACAGGACATCTCCCTGGACCGGGAGCCTTCTGCTTATTCGGCTTTCTCAAACAATGAGAGAGGACAATACTGCGTGAGCAGAGTGTTGTTTGAGACAATGCTGCAGATTTTTATCAGGCTGGGCCAAGCACTGAAAGGTATGCAAGTATGCTGAATTCTGCCTCAGACGTGAGCTTTTCTTCTGCCAAGTGTGCTCCTTTCACTACCACCATCGCCACCCCACATCAAACAGACATTGGTGCCAAAGTCATCCATAAAAAAACTTTGTAGCTCGAATCAACCACTCTTCACATGAGGTTCCTGCACTGTCTGGAGACATTATGCAATTGTTTGGACTACTTGTGGTGGTCAGAGGGGAGGTGTTTGAGATGTACATCCTAATGTTGCAGAGAACCCCAACCCCACACCTCCACACACACACACACATACACAAACACATACACTCCTCTGGCCCTCCTGCTCCTTCCCCCACACCTTTAAAGTGTGACAGCAAAAGAGGAGAATAGCCCAGAGTGAAGGGTCAAGGTGTGGTCTCCCTGATGGTTTATCCTGGGGAACACAAGGTCATACAGCTTCTCTGCCCTTCCTCTCCCGGCTGCTCCTTAGACGCCACTGGCAGTCTAATGTTTCCCAGAGACAAGACAAGTTGTCAAGATTAAAAAAAAAACACTACGGCAATGGCGCTGATGTTGTCTCGACTCGAGCAGCCCTTGAGTTCGGACCTGCACACTATTAGTGTAATCAGCCTATTGTTCTGGCTAATGATGCGTGTGTGTGAGGTTGGGGTCGTGTATTTATGGTGCCTTGTAAAAATTAAATTTCCTCAGCACCGGCGCTAATTTGCTCTTTGCCTCACTGGCTTCGGTTTGAAGGCTGTTGATGTTGCCCGATGGAGTTTTGCGTAGCTCAGACAAGTGGAGAAAGGCAGAAGTGGCTCTGGCTAAAGGTAGGGGGAGGGTGAGGGTGGTGTACCGTAGGTGGTTTGGGCTTGCTTGGGTTTGTCCTTTCCTGGGTTGTGTCTATATTTTGTCCAGTTTGGGTGGGGGACTAGGCCTTGAACATCACAAGGAGAACTGTGGTTCCATTGTCCCAGTCCTAACCACTGAGGACCCCCAAAACTCTACAGAGTAAATGTGGGCCATATGATGACTATATCAGAACACAATGGACCAAGAAAGAAAGAGGCTGTGAGAGGAGTAATGGTGACAAATGTAAAACCAGTAAAGCTATAACTAAAGTTGCTCCACGCAGACACACACACAAAAACACACACAAATTGGCACACATACTCCAGTGAATGTTCTCAGCCTTGCCACACACACACACACACACTGGAACAATGAGGCCAGTTGCCTTCCCAAGAGTCTGAAGGACACTCGCCTCGCCAATGAAGGAGAGCAGAGATCAGGGAAAATCAGACCCTTTTTTCTGTCTCAACCATTCTGAGCCTCTCACTGCCTTCCTTGTAAAAAACCTTTATATATGTGTATTATGTTAACCTCACACCTTTCCTTATAAACCTATAAACATCAGAAGAGGATTTTAGTGCTGTGGGATATGGTGAAAGATTTGCTAGTGTGATTTCAAGTTTTTGCAAACTTCTGCATGAACCTTCTCTACTTGAGATGCATCATTATTTTAAGGCCCAACTTAAGCCCTCTTCACACACGCACATACACACACATACACCTACGCACACCAACCCCCACCTTAACTGACTGGGTTCACACCAGGTCAGTGACAAGGACAAACAACGTCAAAAGCTCAATCTCAAAAACTCCTCAGATCACAGGAGTAAACAGTCTTTCCTGTGATTCAGAGAACGGGACCCTATCCATTGTAAAAAGGATCTCACATTCTAAAATTCTCCCTAAGTACTTTTCTTATTCCCACTGTACCGTATACTTTACTAACAAAATTAAAATGGGATTAAAAAAGAATCATAATAGGAAGGCATATTACTCTCACAATTACTCTAGGACAGCAAACCATATGGCCTGCACTCAAATGTTGGAACTTATCCAATGTTTACAATGAAAGCAGTGGGAGTTGTCCATTCTGTGTTAGTGTAGCGTTCCATGTGTGTCTCCTTCAGGGATGCCAATAATGCCGTGGGCCCCTAATTCATTCTACTCAGGGTTTCCTGAATAATCCCCATATACACACTTATCTGCCATCAGTCATTTGCTTACCTGTGTGACCCTTTGAAGCTAACACTAGCATGGAGCTGCCAGCGCAGGGTTTCCCTGGGCCTCTGGGACTGGGCCGGGCTCCAAGTCCTTCAGCCAGGGGGAGTCCGGCATTGGCACATGGCCTCCTGACTGATCCACCCAAGCCCACCCAAGGAAATGGTGAGGATGACCTAACCAGTGCAACCCTCAAAGGCGCACGTAGAGGGCTGGTGCTGGCAGGGTGTGTGGGTGGGCGCCTAGCGCCACTGACCACAGAGAGGTAGACAGCCTTACTTGGCAATCCCAGATGTCCCTCGTTCAATGGTCTTTTTTTGTCATCACTGACTCCAGAGGGAAACAACCTCTGTAATATTTGTCCCTGTGCATTCATTCCCTAAGATACATCTTACATTAATAAATGGTACCGCTTTACATCACAGCCCATGGAGTACTGTGTGAGGAGTAGGTACTGTAAGAATGGTGTAACAGTACAATGGAAAAATGTGTATTACTGTGCGTTCACACCAAAAGCGACCAAAGCTGCAAAATCGCCGGAAGTAATTGACTTTGTATGGACAGTAAGCGACCAAAGCGATAAAAGCGTCAGAAGCGACCAGCTGCAAAAGTTGAGCGACTAGAGCGACTAAAAAAAGTTAAAGACAGTTTAACTTTATGCAAATTAGATATGACACATTTCGGCTGCAAAACACTGGCGACCAATCGGAATGTAGACGCTCTTCGCTTGTTTGGCTCTCAGGGAACATACAGGGAAACTTCGTTCCTACTGCAGTTTTGTTCAGCCGGTGTTGTATAGCCCAACGCTTTTCGAGATCGCCACAAAAAGGCTATGATCTGTAGCTTATGTTGCACCCAACATAGTAGCCTAATCGAAATCCCTTTCCCTGCAGATCACCAAATGCCATTTAGCGATACCAATACCTTTAACACTTGACGTGATTTTGCTCTTGGTTGTAACTTCATTTACGTCGAGACCCTCTTCAGCAGGACAATTTGCTACTGAAACACACGTTTTTGTACTGTTTGTACAACGGCTCCTTTAAATGGGTAAGCAAAATCGAACGTTCTAATCCTAACGTCATGAGCGACTTGGGCGACAAAAGCAAACAGAACTATTTATTGCAGCGACCGTTTGTGAGCGACAAAAGCGATTTTGCAGCTTTGGTCGCTTTTGGTGTGAACGCACAGTTATACTGTAAATGGGCAAGGCACACTATTGTTCTTCTGCAAACTAAATTGTCCTACTACTTGTCCTAGGGCTTTCGAGATAGAGACACCGTTCCAACTCTGAAATGTCCAGCCTGACCTTGATTGGTCTGCTTACATTCATCTTTTTGATAACTCTTGTCGTTCGTCCGTTCTTCGTGTTTTTCTTTGTTTTTTCTTTTGGAGAAATGAGTGTGTGTGTTTTCGAGATAGAGACACCGTTCCAATTCTGAAATGTCCGGCCTGATCTTGATTAGTGTGCTTACATTTATCTTATTTATATCTCTTGTCATTTGCTCGTTATTCGTGTTTTTCTTGTCGTTTTTTTCTCCATTCAAATGAATGGGAGAAGTGTGTGTGTGTCTGCATACAGTATGTCACATAATCATTCTCCATTGTTACCCTAGCAACTAGGGCTGGGTTTAAAAAATCGTAAATCACAAATCGGAATCAAATTGTTTTTCCTTTGAACAGGCCGATATCGATTAAAACGCACTTGAATCGATCTTTTTAATCAGTATTTTAGACAAAACATTTCCCATTTCCCCATAATACCATGTGACTTCTAGCATGTCACTACAACAAGTTGCTCAGTTGAAAATGACAGTTTCAGCAGTGTACTTGGGCTGTCATTTCCCTGAAGTTTTCTAGTTTTCACCAGCTAGACAGTAACATAATGCTCCAATAACCAGACTTATTTTGCCTTTTTGCACTAATTTATCTAAAAATGGCTTCTGACCACTACCACTACCATCATAAAACCAAAAACATACAAAATGTCTCAAACTAGCTTATTACATGCTTTATGCAAGCTAACAAGCTAAACTGTTCATACTCACTTAAATGCACACTTTATATAAATTTTAAACATAACAAAATCATTCACACTTACGGACAAATCTCGTCCAAGACATTTTTAAGGTCCAAATCATCTCGTAACAATGACACATCGAAATCTCAGCCATTTTGGATTTTCTTTTTATTTTGGATTTTTTTATTTTTTTTTATTTTTGGATTTTCTTAACCAATACTAAAAAAACAGCCACTGTACAATATTATATAACATAACAATATTATTTGCATCATTCATTCTTCTGAGCATGTCATCCATGTCCAAATAAAATTGGCAATGTGCAATATTACCAATATTACTGAATCGAAAATGAGTCAAATTGAGATAGAGACCCCATTCCAAATCTAAAATGTCCGTCCTGATCTTGATCTGTGTGCGTACATTTATCTTGTTTGTATCTCTTGTCGTTCGTCCATTATTCTTGTTTTTCTTGTTGTTTTTTCCCATTCAAATGAACAAGAAATTTGTGTGTGTGTGTGTGTATACATATGTCACATAATCATTGTCCGTTGTTACCCTAGCAACCGCAACTACTTAGCATTGTTAGCATAGCTAGCTTCATTAGCACTGTTAGCATCTTAGCTTATATACTAATTCACATCAGCTAAGTCCACTGAGCACCACTGTTAGCATGATTACCTTTGTTAGCATCATTAGTATAGAATAAAATGGGCCCGCAGTTTCTGACAAGAAAATGTAGTCTAGTTATCCTCTGCTAACTGACTCAGATCTCATATGTGATGTCACGGCCACACTTAAAGCGTTTTACTTTGTTTCGCGCACCAAGGTGTAGAAAAACATGGCCGCCACCCAGGGGTGCGTTTCCCAAATACCGACCGAAGTTAGCATTATCCGAAGGTAATGCGAAGTACTTTTGAACGAGCCCACACTTGATTTCCGCCCTTTTCCCGAACACCATCGCACGATGAAAGTTGTAAGAATGTGAGGTCGGGCGTGCTTCGCTGAAACTAGGAAGTC
Source organism: Limnothrissa miodon (assembly GCA_017657215.1). Lineage (NCBI taxonomy): Eukaryota > Metazoa > Chordata > Actinopteri > Clupeiformes > Clupeidae > Limnothrissa > Limnothrissa miodon. The sequence continues at coordinate 64,017 of JAGFZM010001194.1, forward strand.
TACAGATGTTTCGGAAGCATTCGCTGCTGAAAGCGTCTCAAAAACGGAAGTGTAACCACATTTCACAAGCCAGTGTGGCATTGTTAACAACTTTTACTAATCTTTGCCCACACGATCATGTACCTTATTCACTGAAATTAATTATTGAAGGCCATAACTGCCATATGAATTAATATTAAATATGTAGTGAAAATAACAAACATGTATAAATAAACCAAATGACTCTTTTAGTCCATGCATCTTCATGGGTGAATGGTTAGAGCAGTATACTATGAGTTATGCGATTGCATCTTGTTATTAAGTCACACGTTCAATTCCTGCTGAGGGCACATATATTGTCTCTACTAAATGTTTAATTAACAATTCGGACATAAAATCGATTTACAGAGTTGTTTTTCTACAATGTTTGTGAAGATTTAATGTCGTTCATCGTGACTTACAATCCATAGCCTATGATATAAAACGTCATGGTCTAGTCATATAGGCCTACATCAAGGGTCAGGCTATTTGAGACAGGTGGAAAATGTCTAATATAATTACTGGCTAATGCATGTTAAGAGTATTTAACTGTAGGTGGCGGTAATGCATCAGAGGGGGAACAACCCAGACATGTTAAGCCCCAAAATGCCGAAAAAGGCGTCATGTGACCATAACTTAGCCAAAACGACAGCTCCGTAGGTGTCGTGTTAACGAAGCCTTTTAACGAAGGAGAACCCGAGCGTTCGTCCAGCCTATGCTTTTGGGAAACGCCAGCATCGTGTGCCGATGCTTTGGACTAAGTTAGTTATAAACACCTTAACTTGCTTCGTCTGGACTATGGCTTTGGGAAACAGTAGCGCCGTAACTCCTTCGGGCAAACCCAGGAAGTAGCTACGGAAGTTAGCAACAATGCTTTTGGGAAACGCACCCCGTAAAGCCGATCATTTCATATTTGTTTATCTTCTGTTAGCTACCCCAGGGACGATTAGCATCACCCACTGCTAAACACTTGCTTTTGTTTAATACTGGCCTCAACACAACATAGGAAGAGACACAGATGCAGTTAGATATTGCATTAATATGAGTGATTGAAATCGTCATTTAAACCACCAAAGCTGTCTAAACACGATGAACACAGTTCATTACTTCAAGTGACACTGGGTGCAGCCATCTTGGCATCCACCTCGGAATCCTTTCTTGGCCTATTCTGAGCTCAACCGAGAAGAAAAGCCCGCGGTCCGAGGAAAAGGGGTGTGTCAATGCACGTTGCTAGCAATGCCCAGTGTTTCTCCTCAGAGCTCCGAGATAGATGGATAATCGAACGCAAGATAAGTCCACTGAACACCACTGTTAGCATCATTACCATTGTTAGCATCAATAGCATTGTTAGCATTATTGACATAGCTAATTAACAGCAGCTAACTTCGCACACGTACGTACGCACACAAAAAATTGGGGTGACGCAGTGGCATGGCCACCCCGCAGTTTCTCTAGTTAAGCATGATGATTGATCACTCCTAAATAATTAAAATAAGAAATGAAACAGGAACACATGTAGGATGGACCTCAACACTGCAAAAATCTTGACTCACACTCTTCAAGCGTGCTATATTATTGTGTAAATATAGGTTGCGTAATCACTAGAGAAACCCCCATGGATCACCAAAAAAGTCTTAACCCCCACAGAATTCACTCCAATTGCAAAGGCCTGAATGATAAAGTCTCAAGGTATTAAATCTATTGTCTGTGAGAGCAGTTCTAAACTGTCTTGTACTCTGGTTATTTTCCAGCACCATCTCCTCCTATGGACAGAATCAAAGGGTGTGTGTGGCTCCTGTCATTTCCTGTCATTTCCTCCCATCCCTCTCTAGCAATTGAGTGCTGTGCTGTGCTTGCCAAGGGCCCAGGGGGGCTCCAGGGACCCAGGGGGACACAAGGGGGCCCCTGGGAGCCCACCAGCAGCCCCACACGCTGCCGCTTCCTGCTCATTTAAGAGCTGCTGCAGAATGGAGGGCCATTGTCCTGCCCCCTTATCCGATGGCCCAGACCAGAGAGGTAGACAAAGCCTGGAGTGACACCCCCCTCCAACAACACACATACACACGCACACACACAAACACACACACACACACACAAACTCACACACACACACACACATACACAGACAGACAGACAGACAGACTCACACATACACAAAAACATGCATTCACACACACACTTCCACATATACACATGCACACACGCAAAAGGAAAATGTCCAGTCAGAGAGGGGAGTCCATGCATTGTGGATCTACTGTATATGTCTGCCGTCTCATTGGTGCTGCCTCCTCTCGGAGGTGGGGGTGTTTGCCAGGGGAACATGTCAGAGCTGCTGGGGGGCGGCAGAGGGGCTGCTGAAGCTCTGTCTAATTAATGAGAAGATAATGAGCTCCATGGAGCGGCTGTCTCTCCTCCAGCACTCACACTGATGTGACGGAATGAGGACCAGAGGGCTACTGGGGCCGACGGTAGATAGATGGCACAGAAGATGGGAAGAGAGAGAAAGAAAGAGAGAGAGAGAGGAGGGAATGAGAGAAAGTGAGACAGAAAATGAAAGAAGACTGAGTGGGGGAGCGCAAGGTAGAGTAAGGAGAAGAAGAGAAAAGAGACAGAAACAGTTCCACTACTGTGTAACTAGCAGCCAAATCATGCTGACAGACAGAGCAGTACAGAGTACAAAGACAGGACCTGGGGATATGGATGGTTGCATGTCACATCCAATAGGGAATTGTTAGATGAGGTTAGGCAGGATAGTGCAAGACTGGCTGTGTGAGTCTTTCTGGTGGGAGAGGGGAGGGGTACTTTTCTCCAGCACATAACAGTAAGGCCTCAGATCAGGAAATGGAGGGCTGAATACTCACTAAGTAAAAACTCACTCCTCAAATCAGTCACTGCCTGGGGCTAATTTCACTAGCAGCAGGCCACACTCAGACAGCGCATCCAGCTGTCTACAGCTCTGGCATCCCACTGCCAACAGTGGCCCCTAGTGGAGAGATTTAGGAGGGACAACAGTGGCTCTATGGCTCTGTGTCCATGCAGTTCCAAAGCCACTCAACACTGGTGTTTTTGAATCCCTTTGTGGGTCTTTGTGATCCTCTCAGCTTGTGTCCTGTCTTACTAGAGTTGGTCTCAGAGGTCTGGCCAAGTGACGCGTGTAGACAGGTGATGGACCTCACAGAGACAGCATTGTGTGGCGGCCATCAAAGGAAGACTTGTTGAGGCAGTGGAGCAGTGCTGGAGTATCACTGCTGCATGTGCAGGTGTCTGCTGAAGGGGGAGGGGGAAGGGCGTGGTGATCACCTGTCCAGACCCCTCCCTTCCTGAGAACTGGACAGGCTCACGGGATGGTACAGGGATTTTTTTTAATGTGCTCTGTTATGAAACTGATTTAACTCTCTCTTTTATCACATGTAAATCATTTGTGCTGCACACGTTTGACTGGCGGTAAACTAGAGGATGGAGTGATTACTGTAGTGGTCATAACATAATTCTATGAGAGCTTGAGGTACTGAGCTATGCCTCAGCATTGCCCTCTAGTGGCAGATATGAAGTGTAACAGGGCAGATGTAGCAGCTCTCTGGCACAGGGTCATCCCACAAGACCAGGTGAAAGGCTGCATGGCCTCCAGCCCTGAGCACTAGTCAGCTGACAGCAAAGATGCACAATGGACACTCGGGATGTTGAAGCTGCAGTAATAGTTAGTCAGCATATTACAATGTGGGGAATATCTTATTTCATAAAGGAGATTAATGTGAATAATTCTGTTGACTGTGAAGAAATATACATTTCTAATAATTTGCTTGTGGTCTAGTTAATCTACTCTTACACAAATATGTAGTTTTAGTTTATTTGAAATAATTTGAATAAAACAGGGTGGTTTAAAAGTGTTGTTTTTTGGGGAAATTAATAAGAAAAATATCTTACAACTTAGAACTCCTGAAAATTTTCTACTCCCATAGTTTTGTGTCTTTTATTTTGGAAAATCAAGCAATGGCAAAAAGTTGAATAAATCTGCTTCTTTGATCTGCTCACACACACGCACACACAAGCACAAGTTCATTTCCATTTTTAATTTTTTTTAACTCCTTTCTGTGTGAGTGCCAGCATCAAGATTTACCTTGGTGTGCAAATGTGCTGGATTAGGTTAAAAGGAAATCTTTCAGCGCACAAGAAGGAGAGGTGCAGATGTTATGAAGTTAATTAAAAATTTAGCACTTAGTTTCTCCAGCACCAATGTAGGTTGCATCAAATGGAGAGAAACAGAGGAAGGAATCATTTTTGAGAAAGAAGAACACGGCCTGTCACCCTCCATGGATTAGACTCTCAAGAAAATGAAAAGAGTCTAGACACTTTCCAAAAAAATGCATGCATCTGTTTAGAATGGAGAACACATGTTATATCTCCATGTCAATGGTATTTGTACTCACACCTTATGGTCCTCAGAATACCTGTTCTTCTTTGTGTGTGTGTATGTCTGTGTGTGTGTGTGTGTGTGTGTGTGTGTGTGTATGGTGTGTGTGAACCTAAAACACGCTAAAAACAAAAAGATTTTTAGGGACAGGTTCTACGACTGAAATGACCAGCAAAAACATATTCAATGACCAAAGACAATGGCCAGCAAAACCATCATTTACAAAAGCATTTTTTATCTTGACAGTCACCACATAGAATGGGATATAAGGAAAAAAAATTATTTAATTTTATTAGGTTATTATTATTTTATAGTCTTCCTCTCCACCTTCTCCACCCTTCTTGTTGTGAGCCATCCCTTGTAAATAATTGTGTGATTGTTTCTGTACGCAAACATTCATTTGACAAATTCTTGCCATCCTCCGGATGGACCCCACACTGCCCCTCACAAGCCCTCTAATCACCTGAGTGGAGCAGCATTGCATCAGATTGTTTACAGTGGGAGCCTCTCTCCTCCTGCTGTTTACATCTCCCCTCCCCCACACCTCAAACAACAGTGCCACACTGAAAAGGGTGTCAAGTCTCCAGGTGCATCCCTGTTTCCCACCACCCCCCACCCCTCTTTTCTCTCTGCTCATCACCCCCTTCCCCCATCCAACCCCTCCCGCCCCCCACCCCACCTCCTTCCTCCCCGATCATGCTCCTGACACGAGGCACAGGTTTAGATTCCTCCTCTGCACAGGTGTTGGCGCCACGTTGGTGCACTATTCCCCTGCCTGTGTGTGCGTTAGCGTCTCTGCGTTAACCTCCATCTCGGCGGCGGGGTCCGGAGGGAGCGCTCTTCCATTGAGGGATATTACAGGCGGCAGACGTGCGCCTCTGATCTGCATGCGGCATGCGCTCCTGTGGTCCTGGGTGAATAGCGCTTGACTTGTTCAATTTGTTTAGAAGCCTCACTCGGCGCTTTGAAGCCACACATCTTAGCATAAATCATAACCTGTCTCTGTGCTCACAAGCGCTTTGAAATGCAACATCTGCTTTGGAGTCCCCACTTTACAATTAGTTAGGCAACATCAATAGATTGACTCAATATCATTTTTCTTGATAATGAAGTGTTTGGGGCATACTGTGTGTGTATCTGTGTGTGTGTGTGTATCTGTGTGTGTGTGTGCCTGTGTGTGTGTGTGTGTAAAGGGAGAGAAAGGTACAGGTCTAATTTTTTATTTAAGAAAACCTGGATCCTGAGCACCTCATCTGCTGTTCTGACGGGCCTCCTGAAACTCCTGAAAGTTTGCAGGCGCGTTTCCACTGTGTTCGTCTGCGCTCAGACACAACAAGTAAATTGGGTTACTACCAGTGTAACCTACTTAGAGAGTGTTCTGGTTGCAGGGCATGTTTGCTCAAGTTGTTTACTCTCCCATCAGATCAACCAGGTTCTCTTTTTGTTCATTTGTTTTTGGAAGCTCAGACGTATGTTCTGCTGCAGGGGAAAGCCAGTGATGGCTGCTGGAACAGACGGAGACAGAGGTGACATGACTCTCCAACTTGACTCTCTCAGTGGCACCTGGCTGTGAATGGAATTGAACTCTACATGAGAAACTAGTCTTTGCGTTTTACTGACAATTCTTTTATTTTGTCTCAGTTTTTTGAAAGCTCTCAGGAATTAATCACAATCAGAATCACAATCTGAAGTAGGTTTTATTGGCCAAATATACTTGCATATACAAGAAATTTGACTTTGGTAGGTGTTTTGCTCTCTAAACAAGAAACAAAGGACATCCATCAGTAGACATACAATGCAAGAACAAGTGCAAGAGTATTGATTCTTTAATGGGCTACAACACAGGACTTGAATACTATGGACTATGAACACAGGACTATGAATTTAAAAGCATTAAGACTAGTCTAGAGGAGCAGATAGGTCACAATGCTATGGTTTATTAATAGTCTGTGGCACTTTTGTCATTTTAATTTTCTTAATGAAATCCTTTTTTATGAGGTTACTTTATACACTACATTTGAAATGATTAGATGTATATGCTGTTTGAGAAATGCCATATGTGTGTGGAGGTACTTTGGGTCTTATGGCATACACTCAATTAAGCTGAAGATCAAACAAGATAAACTTCATCCACCTGCTCCTTCCATCAGAAAGCACCCCCCCCCCCCCCCCCCCCTCATCTGCGACATTAAGAATTCTTTTTGCACATTGATAGGAATAATAAAAATATATATATATTTATTTAGGCGTAAGGGTTTATTTATTTTTCTTTTTCCAGAGGAAGGTATTTGATCAGTCGTCATCAATTAAAAATGTACGGCGGGGCAAATTACAGCAGGATGATTAGATGAAAGGCTCCCTCTGTCACACATTGCCATCCTCAAAGCAGGTGAGCCATGGCAGCACCGAGGAGTGCGGAGCGGCTGATCCCTGCCATCCCTGCCGTGGGGGTGACAGCCCACCATCCACCCATGCACGTGCTGACTGCAGGGGCCTAAACATCTGCACACTTCACACACATTAAAGCTGCATCCTGGAGAGGCAGGCCATCCCATAAACCCCCCCCCCACACACACACACACACAAACAGACAAGCCTCTGGGCTGCACACTTGACACAGGGCCTCAGATTCTTTTGGTCTGTGTGAGAGATGGAAATAGGGGGAATAGGTTGTGATAGAGGTTCAGTGAGGAGTGGAGGACGAGGTGGGGAGGTGAAGCTGGCAGATTGTCATTGTAGACTAACTCAAATGCATTTGAGGCGCCAGCTGTCTGTTTGCTGCTGAGTGATTTTAATGAGCGGCTCATGCATTTGGTGGGGTGCTGGACAGGCCTGTCATGACACATGAAAGACACTATGTATACATATGATATGTATATGGATGGCCTATAGGTATCCATATATGTTTTTTTCATAGGATTCCTTCGTGTGTGTTCGCCTCATTATGTTTACTAGCTCATAAATTAGCATCTCTCAGTGACAGTGACACAGCTGATCTGAGGCCAGCGCTGGGGAAATGCAGGACTGCATCCAAGCAGGAGACGTCTCCATCAGTGAGTGTCCTGGGCTGCCATGTCGCATGCGGCCCTATGTTAGCTCTGCTCTGCTCGGGGCTGCTGTGCCACTCAACGCAGCCAAATTGGCAAGGGTCCGCGCACAGCAAAATACCCATGGTACTACCCGGGCATGTGAAAATGCAACTGTCAAGTGTTAAGCTAATTACTTCCTTTTGTTCATCAGCATGTTGAATGTGTGTTTAGAGGCACAGAGTGATTGATAATCACATTGTTTACTTTTCCCCTTTGTTTTTCGCACCCCGGCTTGTTTATTATTCATATTACTGTGTCTTTGCCTGACAGCCATTGTGGAATTATAGTCTTTTTATGGGGGTTTAGTGATCATGTACCATAAATAAACAATTTCCTTTGGCTTTCCTAGGTAAATTAGTAATCATACATTTTGAATGTTTGACTTCGTAGCAAATCAGGAATGTTTACTGATCAAGGTAAAATCTACAACAGATGTCGCTTTTCATAATGATTGCCTGTCAATAGTCATAGAAAGAAGGAGGCAGGCAGAACACATTATTCGGAATTCAAATTTATACATTAAATATAAAAAATCTGAGACTTTTTACAGTAAATTTATTGTAGTCCTTTTTGATTTATTGGTCTTTTCACAGACTTTTTAGCAGCATTTGTATTTGTTATTTAAATATTTATAATTGTTATTTTATGCATTTATGCATTGACATTTTGTCAACTATCAATTACATCAGGGCCAATCTCCTATAGAGGAATTTAGGGTAAAGTGCCTTGCTCAAAGGCACAACAGTGGCAGCTGGAATTGAAGTGAAATTTACATCATAGTTTCTTGTGAGTTTATAAAGCCTTGCTTTGTTTGGGAGAAAATGTCCCTGCTAAATCAATGACAAGGATTCCCTAAATCTATATGTTGATAAACGTGATTGATGAATCTTGATGGGTGTACAGTAAGAATTGTTAATCATCTGAGTATGGAAGCATTTTTGTGATGTTTGGTTTACTTTTTTCCACTGCCATTAAGCTATAAGAATGATGTGCAGCCCCAGTGTACCAGATGTCTTTGACCAGGCCGGAGCTTTCAGTGCTCACCCCTGAAAGAGAGGACTCCCTTTTATCCACACCAAAGTGTGCTGTTCAAAGCCTCGGACGTCTCCAGCTCTTTCAGTGGGCTGAAAGCACTGGTTTTCCTGCTCATCTCACTGCTGATGAGGACCGGTGTGCCTCTCGCTGCCTCTGCTCCCACACGGACAAAACACATGACATTGTCCTTGACTGATGATACGGCCAGTGACAGTGACATCTTAAAAAGATTGCACTGAAGGATGCCATTTTTTTTAAAAATGGAAAGGGAAAGAGAGAGAGAGGAGAGGGTAGAAAAAAAACTCTGAGCTTTCAGCTCTCCCCTTCGCAGTTCCTTTGCCCCCCTCCACTTCCCTCTTCATCCTTCCCTCTTTCGTCTCGGGGAGTGCGGGTGCATGTCAAGCGATTGTTGAATTGAAATATTGATGTGGAGTATCAAAGCATGGCGTATCACTCCTGTGTTTCCAGAACTAACCGAAAGACGCTTTGATCATGGGCTCCTGTGATCTGACTTCTGAAGTTGTTAAGAGTACTGGAAAACAAAATGCAAACAAACTTCAAGTGCCCCTGGTACTGATAAAAGTTTTTTTTTCTCCTTTGACAAGTAGAGATGTGTGCCTCTCTCTCTCTTCTTCTTCTTCTTCTTCTTCTTCTTCTACTTCTTCTTCCCCTTCTCCCACCCTCTCTCTGTCTTTCTCTCTCACACACATAGTCTGCCCATAACTTGTGCTTTTCCATCTTTTCTAAATGCACATGGACAAGCGCTCTCAAGTTTGCATATTTCATTTTGTTGGGAGGGGGTCTTGATATCTCTTCATAAGTTCTTTCCGGGGCTTGCTCCTAATTTTGGGATTTGCATTTTCCGCTCATATCAAATGCTCCATGATATCAGAGGTGATGCCTTGGCTGTAAAGGGTGTTTGGAGTCCCACCTCCCCTTCAACTCTGCTCTGAAGTGTTGCATCACTGCATTCCACCTGTCTGTCAGCGGTGACGGGAGTTTTTACCAGGTCGGCGGCATGTCATTGTGAAGCTTGTGTTTGTGCATGCATGTGTGCGTCAGTTAACGTGAGCTACAGATCAAGATAGAAAGAGAAAGAGAGAGAGAGGGAGAGAGAGTATGAGTTGTCAGTAGGTATGGGTAGTGGCATGTGATCCATGTCTCTTAATCTCCACCCTGGCACAGAGCATATTCCACAAACAGAGACAATGGCAGAAAACCTATATGAGTACAGGGAGGGATGGCCAGCTGTCACCACTGAGCTCTGAGCCTCTCACATCTACTCAAACATCTTCATGCAAACTACTTCAACTGTTGGAAAACAATGGTTTATGGGTAAGGCTTTGCTGTAACAACCACAAATCTCACTCAAATGTTTGTAAACTTGTTCACTTTAAATTAGGTTTCTGTATAAATGTTATACATATTTTAAACAGTAAGAATTTACATTTTTCATGCATGCTTCAGTTTCAGATTTAATCTTTAGCTCGACACCCTTAACTTAGAATTATGGATCCTGGGAGTCAAATTTGATCTCTGTAATCATGAATCTCCCAATCATGAATACTGCAATACACAGTGCACAGTGAACACACACTGAGATGTACATACTAACTGCTTGTTAGTACTGAACTAACATACTAACTGCTTACTACAGCGGAGCCTATAGAGCAGATAGGGGTTAGACTGATCAGAAAGTCTTCATTTTTCAGATTAACTTTTTTGTTCAATCCATAATCCATAATATAAATGTTCAGTATTGAAAATGCATTCCAGTAATCAGTTCTCAGTCTACTCCTCAGTCTATTCTTAATCCCTATTTTTTCTTTGTTCAGCTTCAAAATTACAGCACACTATATGCAAATAAAGTGAATAGCTTTCTGGGGGAGTGTTTGTGTGTGTGTGTGTGTGTGTGTGTGCGCGCTAAATGACAAACACAAATGATCCTACCAGCCGACTTTTACAAGGCCACCTTTGGCAAGCATTAGAGGCCTGACTCTATATGTGAGCAAATGGGTTTCCCAGGGTACAGCTCCTGTCATATATGTCCTTTCAACATACTGCACCTTCCCCAAGGACCTTCACCTCACTGTCTCTGTTCTAAGTGCTCTGACTGTCATTATGCTGCTGCTTCTTGCCTCTTTTCACTGGTGAGGTGTGAAGATGCAGGGTGCAGCAGGCGTTTAGCATGCTCTCTGTCCCATCCATTATACCCCTGCGGTTACCCAGGGAGGGGGAGCGGGGGGTGGCAAGGGTCATTTAGGCAGCACAGTGCAGTAAAATGGCTTTTTTGACATGGCCACCAGGAAAAGAGCCATGGCACGCTCTTTAGAGTGCAGATGGTCAAGACAGCTGGGACAATTTAGTGATCTAAGGCAGTTAAACTGCCCCCCAGACATGATAAAAAAACAGCTTGACAGCATGCATATTTCTGCATTGTTTTGGGTTGCCTTTTATGAGAGCAGGAATCTGTAAACAGGAGGACTCGTCATCTCGTCAGAGAGACATGCTTTGCTCCAACCTCGTCTGCAGTGGAAGTGGAATAGGGCTCTGCATCAGAATGAAGAGCAGTCGTGTTGTCACAGTGCCACTGAGGCTAGTCACAGCTACATATAAACAATATTTAATTAGACATAATTTATAACTAAGACTTGGTTTGAATCAACCCAAAGCCCTGTTGTTCAAAATCACAATGTGCTATTGGTTGGAAAAAGAACAAGGAAGTTTTATACAACACACAAAAAAGTAGTAACACTGTTAATACACATACACCAAATAGTAATACTAACTGAATAGGGCTCATACACTAAGTCTCTGCTTCACCTATTGCCCATATGTTGGATCTGCTTCACCTATGGCCCATATGTTGGATCAAATTCTCTTGTTCTTTTTCAGCACTCAGTGACCTCATACAAGAGGACATTAGTTTAAATGACACTGGATTTATTATTTTACCACTGTGTTATTTACCACTGAAACTATGCAATATTTGTAGTGTATTGTGTAATTCATGATTTTTAACAGTTTAACTGTACCTAAAACATAAATCATAATGATGGAAAGGAGGGTTCCAGCTGTCCTGAAACTAGTATAAGATGACAGTATTAGACTCCCATTGCTACCATCCTGCTCAGGCTTCCTGTAATGAATGAGATCTCTCTCTCTCTCTCTCTCTCTCTCTCTCTCTCTCTGCTCTGGAAATGAGTTTTCCCTTGAAAACGGCGCAAGCCGTATCCAGGTCTATTTAAATGAGGTAACATGGGGAAGGTAAGCACAACCACATGAGCATTGTTTTCGCAGTTCAAAGTGAGGAGAGAGTACTTTGCACTTCAAAGCCACTCATCTGGGATGCAGTCAGTGGAGTGGGGGTGGCGGGGACAGGAAATAGGAATCAGGGTAATTAACAACTTCTGCTCAGTAATAAACCTCACGGAAGGAGACAGAGGGTGTTGCTCTTTGGAAGGCCACCACACAAAGGCTGAATCTGTCACATTTTTCACTGAACTTGTGTGCATTTAACGTCTCTCTTTTATTTTTTGTTTCAAATTAAAATTCATAATTAGTCATTTTTGAGAAAAAAATGATTTACATTTAACTGGAAAATAATTGTTGTAATGGAAAAGGCATTGGCCTCCAAAAAAGCCTCCTTAGGAAATGTGTGTAATCTGATGATCACTCTAAATAATTCTGATATTCTAAAGGGGGTTTTGGTTTTCATTTGATTTTATATTTAACCCAACTTTTCAATATATTTAACATATATTACAGCATGATTCAGAAAATGGGAGAAAGAGAGAAAGCACAATTGTTTTACTTAATGGGATTATTAATTATTAATATTATTATTGTTGTTGTTGTTGTTGTTGTTTTTATGGTAAGGAATATTTCACATTTAAATGACCACCATGAAATGTGTCAGATAATGTGGAATATAAAGAGTAGATTTACAGTCTAGATGTTTGAGGAGAGAAGACGAAAGGAAAGTGAATGGGCCGGTCTGTGGCCTGTTTGAGATCACATGAGTCAAGGTTATTTTTGCCAGTGAACTATGACACCTCTGTCGCATTCCCTACAGTTAATTTCCACAGTTTCAATTGAATAAAATAGTTGTGTAGGACTATTGTGCCCAAATACTCCAGTTATTTGCTGTAATGATACTCCAGCTATTTGCTATGATAAATAAGAAGCATGTGAGACTAAGAACTGTTAATATAAGTATTTCTTTTTCTGGACACACCTCCGAGAAAAATGTGTTTTTCTAACTCATTTCTTCAATAAAAAACATAATGCGAAAAGATGCAATGCAATTAAATAGAGTTGCAGACAACACAAAGTTGCAAAAAAAAAAATCTAAAGGTTTCTTATGAAAAAACATGAATTGATTTAATATTAGACTAATTAAATTACATGTACAAACAGCTTAACGGGCATGTCAGATAGGCCTAATATGTGAAGTCCGCTCACTGACAGACAAAAGTTTATTGTGATGCGACGAAGGCAGCGCTTGAATAAGAATGCGTGTGTGAATACAGAAAACACAGCAGCAAGGGTTTTCTCTGTATTAAGATGTTAAATGACTTTCTGACATCTGTGTTCTTTTTAAAATGTAGAATGGCCGCCCAAAAGGACGGGGAGATAGCGGGTGAACTTAGGATGCCTTCTCGATCTGCATTTAATCCGTTTAAATGTGATAACGCCCTTAACTTGAACCCGTGAGTGTGAAAATGTCACGCAGTGTCGTTTATTTGACCTGTCACTTAGCAGTGAGAAACCGGCCGCTTTGATGGACTTTTATTCAGTTTGTTTAGAGAATGAAGGGAAACCTACTAGGCTAAATAAGTTAAAATGTGGCTTGTCCGGACCAAAAGACGTATAGGCTTCACCAGAGCGAGAACATGGAGCCTATAGCTTTTTGGCTAAAAGAAAGTTCAGGTGTAAGAGTTTTTAAATAGGTTTTAGATGAAGACCAACGGGTCTATAATAATAATAATAATAATAATAATAATAATAATAATAATAATAATA
>JAGFZM010001194.1:77604-97890 GCA_017657215.1 Limnothrissa miodon
TAATAATAATAATAATAATAATAATAATAATAATAATAATAATAATAGTAATAATGCTATGTTCTAATCAGCACTAATTATATGTTAAATGTTTTTGAGTTTTCCTCAGTCGTGACTTTGTGTTTTGTAACAATTGTGTAAAGGGTGGAGATGTTTCACGGATGAGCATTTGGTTAAATTTCATTTGGATGAAATGAAGGCTGGCTTTGATGTAGTCCTATGGCACACACCCTTCACCTAATCTGCGTTACGTCCCCCCTCCTTGATATCACCCCCTTCGTGTCAGCCCCTCTATTCACTGGCTCTCCTGGTACATACTTAAGAGACCCCGTTGAGAGGATCTTTTCTCTATAAAGAGAAGATGCAATCCGACCGCCTTTGAAATGATACCAAGGATTTATTGCAATCAGCTCCTCTTCGCACTTCAAAAGGGAGACACGGTGTTTGAAAGCCAGCGCTCGTGAAAAAGGACCCCAAAAAGCGGTAGCAAGTGCGGCAGCACAGATTAGTTGGGAAACTTTTGCCACAGAGTTCAGAGAAGCGTGGACGTTTGGGAGCGTAGCTTGTCGCTGGATTACTGCTTTTACACGAAGACTCTTTGGGACTTTTTGAACAGATTGGAGTCGGATTATTTCACCGTTTTTAGTGACCTGGTAGTTTTTTCGCACTGCTTGTCTCCGCTGCGTTGGTGGCAGGTGCGGACTCCGAAATCCTGGACTGATGGCTGCGCTGACTTTATCAAGAACGGACAATTTTCTCCACACATTTTTACAGGTTAGAAAAAACAACAACATTTATTTAGTTTTCCCTAGGGTTAGTCCGTAGCCTACTTCTTCACGATTTTATTGCTACATTATTGACAATTTTATGGTGGCTTAATTTTAAAACCTATGTGAAATCAGAGGAGGATTCTAGAGCTGAATCTATAATAACATAATAATGAGAAAACATTTTGCCACATAGTGAGCAGTCCCCGGTAGAGTTGGATCATGCTTTTATTTTTCTATAAAAGCATTCATACAGAATGGCATATTGCCTGGAAATATTTTGTCTGTTTATCTGCTCCTGGTGTTTTGATGTTAGCTACTTTGGAGTTACTGGTATTTTGAGATATATTTAAATAGGTTAAAAGTGGTTGTGTAAAAAAATGTGTTCAACAACCTGTCCCATTATATATATATATATATTTAAGTCATATTTGTATAAGATTTGTTCAGGTGTAAACCAGCTTTTTTGACACATGTCTACCCTAGGACCGCACACCCAGCTCATCTCCAGAGAGTGGCCCTAACCCACTGTCCTTCCTGGCCACCACGTGCAGCCAGGCGTGGCAAGTGGGGGGCAGTGTGGGCTCCGAGGGGCACCAGTTCCCCTATGAGGGTGCCGTGAGCTCAGCTTCCAGCATGTTCCAGCTCTGGAGCAATGAGGTGGCCCCAAACTCCAACCTAGCGGCCCACCAGATGGCCTTCACCGTGCCCAAGGTCCAGTTTTCGGGTCACATGCAGACAGGCCTGGCCCCTCACTCTCATCACCACCACCACCACCATCACCACCACCACCATGAGCTGCCCCTCACCCCTCCCGCAGAGCCCCCAGCTGCCTACTCCTTTGAGCTTTCCCCAGTCAAGGTGCTCTCCTCCCAAGCCCAGGGAAATGGGCCCTACTACCCCCAGCACAACGCTGTGGGCCAGAACTTCTCCAGCTTCCTGCAGAACACCTCCACCCGGCCCCACCTGACTGCCGGCACCCATGTGGAAGAGGGCCAGCAGTGGTGGAGCCTGCCTCAGACTAACGGCACTGCAGCCAACCACCCCTTCTCCTCCCTGGGCAGGCAGCTGGTGCTGGGCCACCAGCCTCAGATTGCCGCCCTGCTTCAGGGCACCTCCAAGGGCCTCCTGAGCTCCACGCGCCGCTGTCGCCGCTGCAAGTGCCCCAACTGCCAGGCGTCAGGGGGTGCTGGAGGCCTGGAGTTTGGCAAAAAGAGACTCCACATCTGCCACATCCCCGAGTGCGGCAAGGTGTACAAGAAGACGTCTCACCTGAAGGCACACCTGCGCTGGCACGCCGGCGAGCGGCCCTTCATCTGCAACTGGCTTTTCTGTGGCAAGAGCTTCACGCGCTCGGATGAGCTGCAGCGCCACCTTCGCACACACACTGGTGAGAAGCGCTTCGGCTGCCAGCAGTGTGGCAAGCGCTTCATGCGCAGCGACCATCTCTCCAAGCACGTCAAGACCCACCAGGGCCGCAAGGGTCGTGGAGGAGCCCCAGCCCAGCAGCAGCAGCACCAACACCAGCACCACCACCCTGGGGCAGACTCTCTGCTCAGCATCAAGAGGGAGTGAGGAGAACTAGGTGGGGGGACAGAGACTGACAGACAGAGACTGACATACAGAAGGGGACCAAGAAGAGCATAAGAGGGAGAGAGATATTCTCAGGTTGCGAGACACTTTGCCCAGTGAACGCACACATCCCTGAGAACACTGCTGCGCTCTGCCGTCACCAAACTCTGTGTGCATGGCCTCTCTCTGGTGAAGCACAGTTGAAACAAAGCTGTTAAGCCATATTTGTTGCAAAATAGACACTAGTATTACTTTTGTTACCACTTAAAGAAACGGTTTGGAGGACCTTTGTCTTAAAGGTAACAAATAGCTTCTGGACTGCACGATTTGTCAGTGCAACATAATCAATATAATATGTGTGGAGACTCTGGACATGGTTAAAACTCTCCATGATAACCACTGCCATTTTAAACCTGTAATCTGTAACTCCAGTCAGCTATAATGTACATATTTCCAACATGACTGTACTTCTAGGTGGTTTGTATCTATTGAGTTTTCATAATAACATTAATACTATTATTTTGACCCAATTTAATGTATGTTAGATTTAAGCGAACCAGATCAATGTATGTTGAATACATTGTATATACAACTGAAGTAGGCTCTGGTAACATTATATTTTAATGGTAAAACACCACTCAAATTAATTTATAAAGTTTGGTTGCAAGGATTACATTGTTTAAGAAGAAAATGTTTCCTTAATGGAACGTCTTTTTATATAGAAATTATATTGACTCGCATTTTTGCAGTCATCCATGATAAATGTAAAACTTAAATTTGACATTTACATTGAATTGAAATTAATTAAGTCTTCTGAATAAATTCAGGCTACATTCCTGAATTTGTTTGTGCTACCCAGGGCAATAACACAAAATATTAAATTAAGTTAAATTTAACGTAAATGCAATACTGAAAGCATTAAAGTTTAATTCTGAAAAGAAAGCCTCCATTTTAGTTTTGTTTTGTGTTGTGCACAAAGCACTAACCTCTTAGATTCCTCCATGATGACCTTTAATTGAGATGTGGACTGTAAGAACTGGTGTAAATACTGTACATATACTGCACAATTCTATGAAGAAAGCATGTGACATATTAATAAATGACTGGATCAAACAAGTGCCACTTTCTTTTGTTCCTCTTATTTTTTTATCACTTCACAGGGACGGATCCTTTCTTTCTTTCTGTTTGCGGCACAGAACAATGCCCCGGGGACTTCCTGAAAAGCTCATTATATTTAAGATGTAAATATAAGCAAATGGGCGAGCAATGAAATCTAACATTGTTGAAGCGCTTGACTTCCAGCGCCTCTTCTGATGGCCATTGAAATGGTAATCAGCCAAAGCAATGGGGATGCTAATTTCAAATGGTCATTGTTTTCTCAGTGTTGGGCCAACACTTTGAGGGGGACAAATGACAGAGATCCCTGCCGACATCTTACACCTTGGTGCGAGCCCAGCAGAAAGAGCTCCGCTGGAGCGAGAGAGGGAGATGAGGGGAACCCCGGCACTGACCCTCTGCAATCAAGGTCACAGGCACCAGGGTCCCTCAGCCGTCCGCCCTCCACAGCATGGACATCACACAGTCAACATGGGGGGGCATTCGGCAACCCCCACCCCACCTCTGCCTGATGTGCTCACAGTAAACTGACCCCCTCTGCTACAACCCCCTCACTGGTGACAGTGGACCCTTTGATTGCCCCCCCCCCCAACCCTGTGAAAGCTAATACCTAAAACCCCCGCTCCAGCTCTCCTGCTCAGCCCCCGTATATCACAGGCATGTTAGCAGCAGTGCCTAGCAGTCCTCTCAGCTCAAGCTGCACCCTGGGACAAATCAGACAGCCAGATGCCCCTCATGGGGTGGTCCCACTCCATTTAGCAGTGATGCAGCCCAACTAGCTGTATTTGAAAAAAATCCAATTACAAACATGCATATTCTTTCTCTTTCTGAAATATATATTTATTAAATAAATTGTTTTCTAATAATGTTAAACCATATTCTTGGAATATTGATGTCTTAAAAGAAATAAAAAAAAAAGAAAAGAAATGAGACAA
Organism: Limnothrissa miodon; assembly: GCA_017657215.1. Taxonomy (NCBI): domain Eukaryota; kingdom Metazoa; phylum Chordata; class Actinopteri; order Clupeiformes; family Clupeidae; genus Limnothrissa; species Limnothrissa miodon. The sequence continues at coordinate 81,995 of JAGFZM010001194.1, forward strand.
TACTAAGGTTGTATTTCAAAAAGACACTTTTTATTTTGATATAGTACAACAATGAATCTCTGTCAGATAGACACATCCATATTTTTCAATATTCATTTCATTTTTGTATATCTGCAGGGGTACTTTTCAATTACATCATGCACAAATGCCAGACTCCCAACTCAAACTGATCCTAGAAATGGGACATTTGACCAACTCCTTATCCTCCTTGGGAGAAGTGTTATATAATATTAATATTAAACATGGGTGGATTGACAAGCAATCAAACCATTCCTGAATATCTGTGGTAACAGTTTTTTGAAGACTTGCCTATAGTAATCAGGCCTTTGGTAAAGCTTTATTCCAACAACAAGAAAGATTTCTGATTAAACAGGCAGGATGCAAGCGCTGTCTACATAGAGCTGTACTGTTTCCCAGCAGAGGCGCCACAGCCCTTTGCTGCCCTCTACTGGATCCACTGGGTAATTCATCTACAGCTCAAGTCTTAGAGCTTCCGCGATTTTTGCTTCTCCGTATACAACTCCACTAAAAATCAGATTACCAGGCCTTAAAAAAATACACGTTTCTACTGTAATCACAATTATGGCCATACCTGTCATCTAATTCCAACAAAAATAATAAAATAAAACAAGCCTTTTCTGTACAAAAGGACACTAAAATAATAGCAGTAATGCATGTTGACTTTTGTCATTCCAATTTGCTAAAAGATCTGGCAGTAACACTGCACTAACAAAAGTATTAAAATATTAGTGCAGAAACAGCATCAAATTGGGACACTACATTTGCTTTCTACTTCAACCTAAAAGAATCTGGCACCGGCTTGTTTGGCACATTGTCTAATGATGTTGGGGGGAGTTGTCCAAAAATTAAAAGATATGTTCAAACCACCCTTCTTTGCTGCTTCTGAAGTGAAGGGGTCCCAGGAGACATGTCTGAAATTTGGATAAGCCTGGTGAAAGCCCACCCTCTGTAGTCGGACTCCGCCTCACTCTGCCTTCTCTCCCAGCTTGGTTTTGGGGTCTGTTTAAACCAGTCTACGCCCTCAGTCTAACGAGCAGAAACCCATAAGTGAGGAGGGGAGAGAGCAGGAGAGAAAGTGTGTGTGTGAGAGAGAGAGAGACAGAGAGAGCGAGAGAACGAAAGAGAACAAAAGAATGAAGATGGGAGCTAGGAGCACAAACACCCAGCATTTGTTTACAGTTCATGGCATCAAGCCTCTCCTGTGTTCCACCAGCTCCACAGCGAGCTCCAGCAGTCTCAGAGGATCTCACTGTGGCCATTTCCAGCACACACAGAATACTTGTCCCAACGGCCCCTCTGTCTCACACACACACACACACACACACACACACACACACACACACACACTTCCTCCACTCTCCTCCCTCACGTTCTTCAGTGGGGGCCAGTGTAAAAAGCCAACAAGAATTTCTTCCTGAGTCTTTCTGAGCAGGTATCTCCCTGCTTCTCTCACTGCTCCCTGGACATCAGGAGCTGATCTCACACAAGCACAGTCCCAGAATGGGCTCCAAGTCAGCCCCAGCCCCAGGGGCCATGTGTGGGAGCTGGTATTGTCCCAAACTAGCAATCCCAGGTCCATCCTAGTATGTACAGTTGCTTTGTATCAGCTGACCTCTTCTGCCACAGCATCTATTCCAATATTAGAAACAGTAATGTCAAAGTGGGTAATGGTGAGTTCTGCTCGTGTGGGGAAAGGTTTGGAGGTGAGTGGAGCTGGAGAGGGCAGTCTGTAGGAGTGAGAGGTGACAGAGAGAGTGATACAGCTTAGAGTCCAAAAGGTCCAAAAGAGTCCAAAGGGCTCCACAACCCCTGATGTGTGTCCCCGTTATCCTGTGACCATGAAGAGGGAAAGAAACTGCACGTCCACTATAAAGAAAGCCGTTGGCCGTGTGACCTTCATCATAAACATAAGCCCTCACGCGCACAGAGACACAGACACACACACACACACTCACACACGCAGCTAAGGATACAGTTCTGTCACTTTCACTGAAATATATTGAAGAGTTTGTTTTTTCTACTCCAGTGACCTCCCAACAAAGGAATGGTTATTTACTGTCTGGAACAAATCACATAGTCCTTAAAGATGACATTTAGAAGATTTCAAAAGAAAGGCAAAAATTAGGCCAAAAAAAGTCCCTTGGTCATTCCCATGAATGTCAGTGATTAACAAGATGGAGCAACAAGGAAAGAAGAGATAAATAATGAAGACACAAGCAGGATGAAGAGGAGGGTGATGAAGATGACAGCAGTGTGGATGACCAGGATGAAGGTGGTGGTGGTGGTGCTGATGAAGGCTATGGTGGAGTGGCCTTCAGAGGTCATCCTCATCCAGCTGGGCCAGGTTGCTGGAGCGTCGGGGGAGGGAAGGGCCAGGCACCTGACCGCCATCTCCCATCATGCCTCTGTGGTAGCTGTCCCCTGCCCTCTGATAGGGAAGACAGTAAAGAGAAGAGGACAGTTAGTCACTACAGACCGACAGACACAGACACAAGTACACACACACTAAAAACACACAAAAATTAAGAATTCTGATGCCAAAGTTTAAATCTGTTGTTTTTTTCCCAATGAATGTAATAAAAAGTCAGACAATAACTACAAATTGGAAGTCTTCTGGACTTTGCAAGCTTTGAGCTATTACAATAAGCAAAATCCTCCCTTCTGCTGATTGAGAAACTACAAATTGCAATTGCCAAGGCAACCTTCCTCACACATAGTTCAGAGTTCAGTTGGGGAAACATTCAGTGTCTGCTATCTAAATGCTAATGCATTCATTAAATCACACAATCTAAATGACAGTGAAATGAAAGTGTTTAATTCCTAGTAAATATATGATCTGAAATACTAATTTCATTGTTAATTTGTTTTTGAAAAGTAAAGGACATAAAGAGGAGTTGCAGGCAACCCAGTCCTACTGTCCTATTGTTCACAGCACCATATGCCCTGCAGTCCTAGTGTTGATATGATCACTGCTATTCAGGATGTATTTCAGCTGAATGGACAGATACAGATCTGAAGACAGGGGACACAAACCTGCCACTTCCACAGGCCTTCTGCTTTGTGTCCCTCAAAGGGACATCTCAAATAGAATGGCATAGACCAGAGGGCAGGATTGACAACTGCATCAACTGACAGGATAACACCTCTGAGGAATACAGCCCGTGCTGTCAACATACCCTCATACCAATAAATATTATGTCCCAGAAAGTGAATATGGGTTAACCTGCACATACTATATGGGTTATACTACATGGGCCTCTAGTTAGCCTCTGCACTAGAGGCAAAGAATCTTACATTATTTAGCAAGTATTTGCCTGCTTGTACTGTACCCGGCTGATGTTTTTACTCGACTGCTAAATGCACAAGCCTATTAGAGCGGATCTGCACAGGCCAGGAAGGCGTATCACTTCACAGAGCCAGAACAAGAGTAAAGCTCACATGGTGGCACAACAGCCGTCTGTCTCTGTCTCAAAGGTCTCCCCACCCCAGCCCAGCACACAAGCACACTTGTTGTCTCTGTTTACTAATCAAAGTCTCCACAACATGCAAACCCTCTGGGCCTGGAGGGGTGGAGGTGTGTGTGTGTGGGGGGGGGGGGGGGGTGAGGAACAATCAGGCCTTTGATAGGCATCTGCCTCTTCCGGCTCTGAGCCTGTGGCCTTCCTGTTTGCACTGTGGCAAAGTGGCTGGGGCTGGGTAAATAAGATAGAACAAACGAGAGGGCCAGTGGCAGTGATTGTTTCCCCGTCATCAGCGGCGGGTCGGGACTAGTGTAGGGTGCTGATGGACTGGGACAGCCCTAATGCCACTGATCTGGGCCTCATACAGGGCATTAGGGCAATGGGGGGCAACACACTCTCTCTATACAAAGGAAATAAGTGTGTGTGTGTGTGTGTGTGTTTATGTAAGAGCCAGGGAAAGTCAGTGTGAATGGGACAGATAGAACCGAGAAAAGAAAGAGAAGAAAAAGGGGGAGTGGTACTTCGCAAGTAGGAGCTATTATGTTTAAAGGTGTTAATCCAAAAAGTCCCCCGCTCTGCAGTCCACAGTCTCTCTGTTTCATCTGCCTGGCTGCTCATTCATGTTCCTGTCTGCCATTTCCTCTGTAATGGAAGAAAAACTGAGACGAACAAGCATACTTCAATCCCCACTAAGCTTCCTAATCACTCTTCCATGTAGAAACCCTTGTGACCACAAGGTGGCAATAGAGTCCTTTCTTTTGACTATACTTGAAAACAGATGAGCAGAAAGTGCATTGCCACCTCCGACTACAAATCCGTGCTTCTGCCGTGCTTCTGTTCACTGACATTACACACTTTTTTTAACTATTATGCTGCAGTTTGTTCTTTGTTTTGTCTGTAAATAATGTTAATCTCATTTTCCATCTTAACACTGTTTAAATAGGAGCCTTACAGTTTATACCAAACTAATTTGTGCCTGACAAAGAACAGATAAAAAAGAGAATGGGTGAGCCTGAAAAGCCACCTACAGAGAGATTGAGAGAGAGAGAGAGAGAGAGAGAGAGAGAGAGAGAGAGAGAAAGTGTGTGTTTACCCCATGTTTACCCTATCCCCATGTCACCCATCCTATGCCTTTCTTGCCCCAATAGTATTAATACTCAAATGTTTTTTACATATGATATCATGTTTTATTATTTTGGCAACACTGTATTTTAACAGTAATGCTAATAAAGCAACTTTGAATTTAATTGAGAGAGAAAGAGAGCGAGAGAGAGATAGATAGATAGATAGATAGAGAGAGAGAGACTGTGTGTGTGTGTGTGTTAGGGGCTGTACCTGTGTGCTGCCAGAGGAGGCAGGGCCCAGGCCATTGGAGACTCCGGGGTGGTGGAGGGCCGAGTGGGGGGCACTGGGGGTCTGCTCACCAAAGGCCAGCTGAATGTGGGTGGGCGAGACAGTCTGGCTCAAACTGCTGTCCGCACAGCACGGCTGCAAAAACAAAGACACATGTTATTGTAACAACAACCAACACATGCCTTTAGTGATACTGTAAAACAAGCAGAATATTGTGATATATAGGATCACTACAGACACACACACAGACACACACACACAGAGACACTGAGTTTCTACACAGACACACACAGTCTAGAGCCATGCAAGCCCAGGCTATGAGAAGTGGGGTTGAGACAACGGTCCTCATGACTTCAGCCCCATTCCAGTACAGCTGGACAGACAGGCCTGGCAGAAACCACTTGTTTGTGGTCAAATATTATCTGACTGTGTGTGTGTGTATGTATGGGAGTATGGTTATGTGTGGGTGCGCACTCTCACTGCAGGGCAAGTCTGTGTGTGTAAGCAAGTGTGTGTGTCTTAGTGTGTGCATAAGAGCCTTATTTTTTTGGCTCTGAAAGAGAACTGAAATATTCTTATCAGTGGCTGTGCTTTTTGGAATGTGAGAACTGGCATTGCTGGTACCACACACTCTATCAGCTAAGCTGAATGTGAAGAGTCCCCACACAGATGTGTATTCTCATGCAAGTTAGCAGGAGTGTGTATCTGTCTGTGAGTGTGTGTGTGTGTGTGTATGTGTGTATGTGTGTGTGTGTATGTGTGTGTGTGTGTGTGTGTGTGTGTGTGTGTGTGTGTGTGTGTATGCAAGTGTGTGTGCGTGCGTGTGGCATGCTGTGTTCTCATGTGTGTCAGATTGTGCGTGCATGGCACCCTGTGCTCTCCCAGCTCCTGAGACAGATATGCGTGCAGGCTCACTGCCCTATAATGCTCAGTCACCCAACACACACACACACACACACACACACACACACACACAAAGCCTTCATGCTTGTACTCTCTTTAGGTAATAATATAACTGTATAACTCTGAATATTCATCTTATTGCCACTGCTATAGTCAATCACTCCAGAAGTCCATGCCTTCCTGTCTCCTCTCGTTTTCTCTCTCTCTCTCTCACACACATTCTTTTCATTTATTCACACACATGCACTAACTCACTCCCTTCAGTTACATACATACACACACACACACCCTACCCCGCCCCCCGCCTCACCTCTGCCTGTAGCTGGGTGTCTGTGGGGGCTTGGCTGGACAGGTAGAGAGATGGCAGTGAGGTGTTGTGGGAGCGCAGGCAGGGCATCCGGTGCCGGTCGATGGAGGCGGAAGAGTGCGGTCGGAGACCCCCGCCCGACGACACGGGGGGCCTCATGCTGCGCCCGAGGCTGTTGGACTTGCTCTCCCGCCGCTGGTACTCAATGGGAGACTGGAGCGCTGTGCGGGAACACACAAATTGCACACATCACACAACTGCCAAGCCTGCCACCAGGACAGAGATCCCTGTGTGCAGAGTGTGTGCGATGTGTGAGTTCTCTCAAGCTGTCAAAGAACAACAGAGTGCATGAGGGACAAATGATCAGTGGCAGGGCCATTCATTACAGACAGAGAACAGCTTTTGTAACATCCAAATCAATACACACCTTTAAACACTCGATTCTATTCTATTCTATTCCAAAAATAGCTGCCTTTTGTCAACAAATGATGTGAAGACAATTTTGTTGAAGCAATTTAACAGATGCATTTTCTGTGGAAACAATCAAAGGGTATTGTGCATTCCATGTCCCTAATGAACTCTAAAGCTTTTCTTTTCATTGTACATCTCAGTTCATGCAAAATACTCTCAGGTAAAATAGAACAAAATGATGTTTGCCAGGGTTTTAATTTCACATTGGAGCCGAAGGGTTTCCACTGGCTATTCGCTTTGCTGCATCTAGCTAATATAATGCCTAAATGAAAGGGCACTTGACTGATTCATTTTGTGAAAGAAATTAATTTGGGAGTGATAGCCAAGGTGGTTGGCCATCTTTTAAATGTGAATGGTGCTTGGTGCTGGTGAACTGGCAAATTACTTTTGCCAAACCACAATATAAAAGTTTAAAAAAATGAATACTGTAATTCGTTTGCTTGTTTGAAATATGTTTGGATAAATCATAAAACCTCTGTAATCAAGAAGGATACTTAACATAATCCAAGCAATATAAAACATATTGTCTACAACTGAAACAACTCTTATCTTTGGTCTGATTGTGTGATCCTGCCATGCCTTTACAAGCCAACCCAGCAGTGGCATTTGCCTCGTCTCAGACCCCCTCCGTTGTGCTCATCTCATTGCATCTGGCCTCGACTGATCCCCGGTCAGCTCTCCACACCACTGTAGGGGGCTTTCTGCACAGGGACACTCAGTGATTCTGAAGCTGAACCCTCCTCTCTCTCGTGAAACAGGACACTCTGACTCTGGGCACTCGTAAAAGCGTGCTCGGGCCCTTTGAAGTGGGCCCTGCACCTGGCGCCGCGTTAGACACACTCCAGTAGATGTCACGTGACCTACGCCCCGAGGTCACGCGTGAAAGGGTTCAAGGTGGGCCAGGTTGCTGGAGCACAGAGAGCCCACATAACCCTGTGTGAGACAGTTGTGTGTGTGTGTGTGTGTGTGTGTTTTCTAAAAGCCTCTCTGAGTATGTGTAGGTGTGTGGTTGTGTTACTGTGTGCTCTACATAGCACCTATGGGTGATAGGGAGTGTGTATGTGTGTGCCTTGCAAGGTCTTAGTGCTGTGTGGATTTTGCAAAGGCATTTATGATCAGCATTTATGATTTATTATCAGTGTTTGGTCGCCAAGGTAACTTGTGGGCAGGTGTGTCGTGGATCTCACCGTTGAGGAAGTTGCGCTGCGTCTCCAGGATCTGCCCCACGTCTGACACCCAGGCCTGGCTGATGTCTGGCGCGGTCGTGAACAGCACGAAGCGCACCGTGTTCCCATCAGCCCCGCGGGAGGTCAGCGCAAAGCGACAGGGGTCGCCCTCCACACATGCCTCCACACCCAAACAGCTGATCTGTAAACAACAAACAACCACAGAAGTAAACACTCGGCAGGAATTCGATCTACTTGACTGTCTATCAACAGCAGAAGTCTGACACTATAATGACAAACATTATCCATTCACTCTACAATATTTATCAGAGCATAATCAATTTGTCCATCACTAATGATGCCACCATTGTTTGATATTGAACTATGATCTTCCTTTAAAGGCGCTCTAAGCGATGCTGTTTCACGTCACTTCTTGTTGACGTTCGAAGTATTGTCAAACAAAACGGAGGATAGCTCCAGAGAGGGTTCAAGCGTTATAAGTTATAGCTCACTCCTCCCCCTCCCTCCCATGCCTCCCGAAAGACTCATGAACCTTGTCGTTTATTGGCTGGAACACTATTATGTTTCGTTTTCGTTTGTTATGCTAGGTTTGCCCACTGTGTTTTGTTGCCGTTTGTGGAGCCTGGGCTGTCTACAGAGACCGCGTTTTTTTACAGTGTGTTCAGGGGACAGGCAGCTAGCAGATTGTGAGGAGATGTTTGCTGTATGTAACAACACATGTTTTAGTCCTAAAAACGTGTCACATCGCTTAGAGCACCTTTAACTTAAGACGAGTTGATTCATCCCTCTCTTATCCCAGGGTTTGCTCTCCATAGTTAGTCATCATACAGTAGCTAGTCAGCTAACCCAAAGTAAGAACTGGGCTAAGCTACAGTAAGTGCACTGCAAGCCAGAGCGATTGAGTGCACACATTGAGATGAGAGAGGTATGTACTGTATCAACTTGTCTAAGTAAAGGGAAGAACATAGTTCAGTATTGAACAACAGTGACACGCTTCTTTAATGCTAAGCAGTGTTCAGTACAATGTTCTTTAATACAGCAGGTTAATGCTGGCAAAGTCATTAGGGGCATCTAGGCAAAAAAACACCACAGACGCCACACCATATGCTGACTACAGCTGAGCTTTGATCACTTCAGTCTGTATGGGCTAGCAAGGTCAAACCACACACACACACACACACACACACACACACACACACACCAATACCAGTCTGTATGCATTCTATCTCCAACTCATGTATTGCAGACTAAAACCCATCCAATCAGTAAACCAGTTAATTGTCTGATGATATTCTCAGAATTTGACAAAATCTCACTGATTAGATTACCATTTTGGTAGATATGTTTCTGTTTTGCATGATAAAATAAGAGAAAATCCCTCTTAGCCTACTTTAACCATAAAAATCCTTCCCACTTCCCACTTGTTAAGTGCTGCCAGTATGCTATTCATCTCACAATTATTGTCATAGCTCATTTTTCACCAATTCATGAGCTCACATCTTTCCGTTGGAGGATCCTGTCGTGCATATACGCACAACCGTCTCCAGCAGACAGACAAGTAGAAACACAGCTGGTGTCATAAATTGGCAGGAGGGGGTGCTTTGTTTGTTTGTTGCAAGTCTGCCCCAGACTCTTTTTTCATCAGTGAGCGTGAGTGACTGGAACCACCCTCGCTATGGCATATGCGCCAATGTTGTGTCCTGGAAAACACGGTGGGAAGACTTGGCCAGACAACTAGAGACAAATTATCCTGAGCACAGGAAATCCATAATTTCACACAGCTCTGTTTCCACTTCACTTTGCTCCCCTACATAATTTAACTTCTAGTTGAGTTTGATCATGTATAAATGCTGATAATTCACAATCCCTGGTCATCAATCCGAACATGCGTGTTATTAACAGACACAGATATTTTTCTGATGAATAAAGAAAATCATGCGGAAAGGTAAAGGCAACATAAAATGATGACGTTTCCGAGTAAAGAACCCAGACACATAGATGCTGACAAAAATGCTGAAAAAAATGATGACTTTCCCAGCAGAGCCCCACCTTGATGCTGTTTTTGAAGATATATCCTGGAATTGAGAAGCCCTTCTTCCTGTCTATTGGCTCACTGAAGATTACAATCTGCTCAAACAGGAAGACCCGCCTCTCCTTGGCCCTGGACAGGAAGCCACAGTCCTGCTCCGTGACAGTGAAGGTGTCTTGCTGCAGGAGCTTCCCCTGAGCAGTAATCTTACCCTGGACACACACACACACACACACACACACACACGTATAACAGAATGAACATCAAGAACAAAAGAACATTAATTAAATTGATTGAAGAAAAGAAAATTAATTAAATTAAATTAGTTAAATTGCATTACTACAAATGCAACCAGGAAAGATGATAAATTTACACCATCAAATTCAAATTAAAAATCCTAACTGAAGAAATCTATCAAGCACAGGCTAAGTAGCCACGAAAGGACTCAAACATGGGTGGGCTGGGGGGGGGGGAAGAATATGTAAACACTGTAATAATGGAGCAATGGAGGCTGAAGCACAGCGTCTCACAGAACGGCCTTAATACCAACACTCATGAGCAACACTACAGCAAAACAGAAAACACTAGACTACAAACTACAACTACTGTTCCTCTTGAGGAGGTTTATAAATGTGCATCTTTCAGACTACTTGGAGTCTTGTCACGCTAATAATCCACCCTCGTTACTTTAGCTTGTATTTTATATATTATCACTTATTCTTCTATTCATTACTATTATCTATTTAGATAAATAGACAGAGGGAGAGAGAGAGAGAGAGAGGAGGGGAGAAGAGTATGAGACAGAATATGAAGTTGGGTTTAAACAGGCCATAGGATCAGAGCTGTGCAGAGGCTTCGGCCTCCCCCTCCCCCTCACCTCAAAGCCCTGCAGTCGGCCCACGTTCATCATGTCATTACAGCGCTTTGGCACGAAGCACATCACCTCCACTGCTTTCTGTGGAGAGAGGAAAAGGTGATGGGTGTGTGTATGTTTGTGTGTGTGTGTGTGTGTGGATCAGTGGGTGGATAGGGATGTGTAAGTTACATGGAAAAAGCTCCAGCCATTTAGGACTTTGCTGACACCAAGAGCCCTCCCTTCCTCTCTCCCTCCTGACTAATAGTGTGTGAGAGAAATGTTCAATCTCTGTGCATCTGTCCCTAGGGGACTCTGTTGTCAACACCACACACACACACACACACCCCTCATAGACACACTGTTTTATAAGTACACTTTCTCTGTTCCCCTTGATGAGCCTGACAGCCTCTAATGGTGTCAATTTTTGCGGGGCGCTGAGGATAATGGAAGACATTATCTATTTTACTGGTTGCTAATTGCCTCATTCTCATTTTTCCATCTCTCTCTCTCTCTCTCTCATTCTCTCACTCTCTCTCTCACTCTCTCTCTCTCACTCAGTCCAGAACTCCTTTCATCTTTTTTTCCCACAGGGAAGATGAGTCATACCTCCAGCTCGTCTGTGTTCAGGCCCGCCTTGGTGTAGTACTTGAGGAAGTCCTGCAGATAAGACACACAGGGCTGGGGTCATATAGTCATCATCTGCACAGGCACGATCAGATACTGGACTCTCTCAATGACACTGACACAGCCTTATTTGGTGACATGAACACTGAAATGTGAGCATATGTCTGTGTGTGTTCTTATGTTTACGAATCTACTTGTGGTGTGTGTGTGTGTGTGTGTGTTGGGTGACTGAGCATCATGGGAGAGCACAGAGCACAGTTTCATTATTTGTACATTTTTTACTATGTGCATAAATATCACATCACTGTACTAAAACTGTCATCGTATCTCTACAAAAACATACAAAACCTCCCATAAACCAAACTCAATGTCTTTAATGTCTCATCAGCTCTGGCTGTGGTTTAGCAGAACTGTGAATGTAGGTAAACATCAACAAGTGTGTTATCCTTGTGTCATCCTTGTATTTGTGTGTATGTGTGTATGTGTGTGTGCTTGTGTGTGTGTGGGGGTGGGGGGGGTGATGGTGGAGTGTGAGAGAATGAGAGAGTGCCAGTAGGAGTCTGTGTGTGCCCGTGTTTGTGTGTGAGTTTGGATCCCTGCAGCAAGGAGCTACAGAGAGTGTCAGACGGCCACTCAGTAGGTGAAGTGTGTGTATGCATGTGTGTGTTTGTTTGTGTGTGTGTGTGTAAGTGTGTGCGTGTCAGACAAAGAGGAAGAGGAGACGCCTGATGATGAAGAGGGCGGTGTTGAGACCTTGAGCAGCAGCTGGTACTTCATGATGCGCTGCACGGGCTTGATCAGCAGGTCATTCAGCTGCAGCCGGTGGCCGAGCTGCTGCTTCAGCTCCTGAACACACACACATACACACACACACACACACACACACACACACACACACACAGATGACCACAAAATCAACATACAAATACATGTGCAAGTGCGCACGCAAGCACGCACACACACCACAAACACCCCTCCATAGATTTTGTGTCTCATCTGTTGAGATTTTCATGTCAAATTTAGTAACAAGGAAACAATTAAAATAAAAAAAAAACATTAACACAGCCATCCCAGAAAGGAGGGATATTTACACTTCTGTGAGCCCACACACCAATACCACCACATGCAAAACTCAAGAGTTACAGTTTTCTTCAACTGCTAACACACAATTTCAAAGCGCTATATGTTTTTCTGTTATATGTTATATGTTGTTATAAGCTCTACACATAAATTAATCTATTGCTCATATGACATGCAAAAAGCACCCTATCTCTTGCGAAATGAAACACAGCATTCTAAATGTGCTAAACATATCTCAAAAGCAAGCATTTGTCTCACTTCATAAACACATTTCCCATAGGACCATATAGTTATGTATATAATTTACACACTGTTGCTCTAAATCGGTTTTTATTGATTTTTCAACGTATTCCCATATTATAGTGAAAATATGCAAATAGAAGTCAACACAAGGGATACTGAAACCAAAAATATTAGCATGAAATGTTCTGAATAAATCTATAGCTTTTGTGATTTAGTTTTGTACAGCATGCAAGAAAAAACACAAAGCTAGTTGGATGTGTATTCAGGGCCCATCTCTCCTCTGGGCTTGCACATATGAGGGCAGAGCCGAAGTCTGGCATTGTCTGGCATGTTACTTCCTGACCATTTTATGTGTATTTGGTATAGTTTTGTGTGCAAAAAGTGAAAAGTTGATTTGAAAACTGTGTCGAGACTCTGTTCATGGTTTCGCTAATTTGATGTGGAGTACTGTAGTTTGAGAGAAAGGTTTTAGAAACGGTCTACTACCTTGTCTACAACACTTTTGTGTGTAATTAAAAAATACCCTGTAAAAAAGTGTGTGTTTGTGTGTGTGTGTGTGTGTGTGTGTGTGTGTGTGTGTGTGTGTAAACCCCAGATAGAACCCTTGCCCGGCTGGTGCCATGCAGTTTCAATGGGGTGAAGCACTGACCTCAAAGTAGGTCTCGATGTACTCAGACACTATGTGTTCCGACTTGGGTTTGTTCTGGCAATACACCACGTACATGTGGAGACGTCTTTCCTGCACACACATACACACACACAAGACAGAAGACACTGTCAACCAGAGGTATCCAGAATTACAGGGGGGCTGCACGTTGCTATGTGATTATAATAATACTGATGGAATTCAGCTACTGGTTTATATGTGTGTGACTGTGTGTGTTTGTGTGTGTGTGTGTGTCTGTGTGTCTGTGTGTGTGTGTGACTGTGTGTGTGTGTGTGTGTATGTGTGACTGTGTGTGTGTGTGTGTGTGCGTGTGTGTGTGTGTGTGTGTGTGTCAGTGGGAGAGATTCTCAAAGCACAGCAGTGGGAGCACATGAGCTAAAGGTCTGGCACCACTTAGAGGCTGTTGAGTCCAGGAACAGTTTCTGCAGACAAAACAGCTGCAGTCTAAGAGAAAGAAGGAGAAAGGGAGGGAGTGTGTGTGCGCGTATATGTGTGTGTGTGTGTGTAAATGAGTGAGTGACTGAGAGAGAGAGGGGGGGGGAGGGAGAGGGCTTCTATTTTAGTATGTGTGAGTCAAGAGGAGGTGTTGAAAACACATCAGCTCTCAGCTATGCCTTTGTGTGACTTAGGAACATCCACAAGTCCAGTAGAACACCTTTGAAGTTCTTCCCCTATACCCCACCCCCAACCTTTTCCCTGCTCCCTCTCTCTCTCCCTCTTTCTCCCTCTTTCTCTGTCTTTTCCCCCGCTATCAAGCAATGTTTGGAGACTAGTTGGATGAGGAGGGTGACATGTGCCATCCCAGACGCAGCCAGGCTCAGAGGCCTTTAATGGAGTAGGGAGAAGGAGTGCACCGGGTCATGTATAATTTAGCCCTATTACTCTTGAATGGGCCCGTTGCAGCAGACTCCACTGGCAGACAGGTAGCCACCTGCCAAAAGCCAGCACTGACACTTTCCACTCTGTTGCCAAGAGACAGGCTGTGGTTCCCATAGATTGTGTGTGTGTGTGTGTGTGTGTGTGTGTGTGTGTGTGTGTAAATGTATGTGTTCACAATTTGTGAGTTTATATGGGTATGTGAAGGTGTGTGGGTGTGTGTTTGTGTGTGTGTGAATGTGTGTGCTCAAAATGTGTGAGTTTATGTGGGTGTGTGTGCAGGTGTGGGTGTGTGTGTGCATGTGTGCTAAGTTTGTGTGTGCGTGTGCAGTCACAAGCTGTGCAGCTCTAAGGCATTCATTATGTATGGATTACAGTATATCATGCACACACAAACACACACACACACATACAATACACCTACACACACACACACACACACACACAGAAAAGTACAAAGCAATCCTATAGTAGTAGAAAACTCTCCCTATAGTCCTGTAGAAAACATGACTCTTATCTGTTCTGTTGTACTAATGTAAGGAACATGTGAGATATAGAGCCATGTATATAATCCCTGTAAACATTTTCATGTGTCCTGAAGGTCAGAAAAGCACCGAGAAACAAAGAGCATTATGAAGCGTGTGATAGAGAGGATCTGAGGGAGGAGGAGAAGGCAACGGCGCGGGGCTAGGCTAGGCTAGGCTAGGCTAGGCTAGGAGGACTGCCACCTAAGGCAGCGGTCGGCCTCACCTCACGCCTGGTCTTGATTAAGAAAGCGGCTCCCAGCGTGCTCGTGTTCACAGTTTGACACCGCACTCGCATTTCTGTTATGAGCTCCACTCCCCCCCCCCCCCCCCCCCCCACATCCTTTTAACTTAATAACCCCAAGGGCTTCATCTTATTAAACTGTTACAGGCCGGCGCAGCCAATAACAGAGGGAGGTAGAGAGGGAGAGTGAGATGAGAGGGGGAGAGAGAGAGAGAGAGAGGGAGTGAGGGAAACTGAGTTATTTACATTGAACTCAATCCTGTTTAAATCTCAACAACTGGCCTAATTAAACTGCAGGCTCTGCCCATGGGCCATGCGTACCTGATTAACTCATTTACATGAGAGACGTGCGGTGAGAGTGGGGCTTCCATATCTCCTCTTCTTCAGCCCTGCTCCACAAATAAAAGTGTGTGTGTGTGTGTGTTTATGTGGGTCTCTACTGTTGTGGTGGGCAGAAATAGGCCTGCCTTTGAGTGTGAGGCAGCGGCGGTATCAAAGAGCCGTGGAGATGTTTGTTATTTCACATCTTATTCCTGGGATTTTTCGCTTTTGCCTGTTTTTCTCTTGGGCTTCCTGACTGGGTCCGCTCCCCCTGGAGGAGAGCCAGTCCAAGCCAACACACACACGCACACACACACACACACACACACACACACACACACACACACACACACCTCTGAGAGGTATCAATAACAAACGGGTGGAAGAAGGCCTGAAATAGCAAGTATAAACAGGGCCTGTGTGCAAGTGGGTGGTGTGTGAGTGTGAGGGTGTGTGTGTGTATAGCCCCCGTGTCCTGTGTGTGTGTACATGTGCATGCGTCTGGTATTATAAAGGCCTCTGTGTTTTCTCAGCACTATTTACTAGCTTCCCAAACAGTAAGCGGATGTATGGCAGGCTGCTCCTCCTGGCCTAAGACACTCCTGAACATGCCCCTTCTGTGACACTCCTGAACATGCCCCTGCTGTGACACTCTTGAACATGCCCCTCCTGTGACACTCCTCTGCTGTGACACTTCTGAACACTCCCCTGCTGTGACACTCTTGAACA
>JAGFZM010001194.1:97900-110943 GCA_017657215.1 Limnothrissa miodon
GTGACACTCCTGAACTCCCTTCCTGTGATACTCCTCAACATGCCCCTTCTGTGACTCTCCTGAACACCCCTTATTGTGATACTCCTGAACATGCCCCTACTGTGACTCTCCTGAACACCCCTTATTGTGAAACACCCCCCTGCTGAGGTGCCCGGCCCGGGCCAACACACTCCCACTGCTGCCTGGGCCACTCACGTGCTTGATGAACAGGTGAGCCAGTCGCTCCGGTTCAGCTACACACTTCTCCAGCTCAGACAGAAAATAACTGCAAAAGAGGAGACAGACAGAGTGAGAGAGAGAGAGAGAGAGAGAGAGAGAGAGAGAGAGAGAGAAAAAAAAAGAGAGTCAGAGAGTGATAAAGATCGGGATTGAATGAGTCAGACATTCTGTTTCTGTTTCCAACAGAACAGCAGACATGTCTTGTATATATAGATTCCAACTTGCGTGGCAGAAAAGGTCACACTGGCTCGTAAGTTTAGCATCAAGCAGTGAGCGTGTCAATAGCAGTCTGATAGCACTGCACGCACACACACACACACACACACACACACATTCACACCTATACACCTATGTATATAGTATACTTACACAAACGAACCCAGCCATATGTGCTGAGTAGCATACTCACTCTTTATGCCAGTCGTAGATCTGGTGGATGTTCCCAAACACAATCTTGTCCTTGCCCTTCATGTCCTCTGGCACGCCTTTGGCACTCATATTGGCCATGTAGCCCTGGCGGGGGAAGCCGAGCACACACACAAAGTCACATTGAGGTGTGCAGGAAAAGACCCAGCGGGCAGTCGGGCCGTCGAGCAGGGCGTGCCAGATCTCCGCACCAGGATCCCACGCCCACTCCCGCACCCGTGCACGTTCTCAGTCCGCTGGGCTAGTACAAAAAAACAAGTGTGCTGCCATCTGAACACCACACACACACACACGCACGTATGCCGGTGCACCCAGACTTTTCCAAAGCCCCTGGGCACCGCCGAGCGGAGCCTTTTGTCGGCATCATGACGAATATTTTCCTTTTCACTGTTTCTCAGGGCTGTTTGTGCTGCCCGGCTCATGCACAAGTGCTGTTTGTAGGCTGGCACATGGCGAGACACAGTGCCTCAACCTAATCAGGCAAGGCAACAGCAGCACACACACACACACACACACACACACCCTTTTCTTCTCTCTCTCTCTCTCTCTCTCTGAGTCATCAATGTCAGCCACGTTGCCATGATTACTTATTGAAGGGCAACAGCTCCAAAGCAGCAGTTTAAGAGGAGTTGTTTAGAAGAGTACCACCAGGGTCAGTTGTGAACTATACAGCTACACACGTAAGTGCACACCAATATTTGTCATCAAATGCGCCGTTTACGGTAAGCTGCTGAGCCATTGAGTGCAAACTTTGCCCTGCATTAGCGTGCATTATTTAGTTTCACTACCCTCATGTTCCATAATGCAGGTCATTGGGCAGCCATTGATTCTCTGCAGGTGCAGTGGTCATCTGACTGGCCTTTGCGCTTCTGAGAATTGAGTCCTAAGTGTCTCTCCGGCGGCGCACGGGAGTCCTGAGCTGATGGGTATATTTAGGGCTGCTGGGACTTGGAGTTGATGGAGGCAGATTGATGCCGGGGCATGGTGCCATTAATCCAGGCCCTGCTATGATCCGCTAATAGCTGTCTTTGGAGCCTCCCCAAGAGCCTGACTGATCCCAGCCCTGTGGGAGCGCAGTGGCAGGCTACTCTCATACTCGCACTCACTCGCTCACTCATTCACATACATGAGCATGCCGTTGCACTGTGACGAAGCATTGACAGTCTTTTAAAATAGCTCATTGGTGTGTGTGTGTGTGTGTGTGTGTGTGTGTGTGTGTGTATGTGTGAGTGCGTGGGCTTGAGTATTTCATTGCATGGGTGCAAGCAGTCTTTGGGTGCCTGTCAGCAAATGTCATGATAGATGAGCGCCCTCTCTGTCTGTCTGCTTCAGTAGCCTATTTAGATAGACTAGGTAAGTGTTGAGCATATGTGAGTTTCTGTGTGTGTATGCGTGTGCGTGTAACGACTAACCTCCACAATGAGGCCCAGGTCCTCCACATACATCTTCTCTGTCTCAATCAGCTCCTTGAGCACATACCTGCAGTCACACAGCACAGATAAGGTGTTACTGGCCTCCTCCCCCTCCAAACCACAATGACAACTGAAGCTATCCACCCTGCCCTGCACCAACCCTACAGTGGCTGACAGTAAACAACAATTACTTAATCATACTTACATATCAGTGTACATATTTGCAAAGTAAGGAGTTACTGTACCTTAGCGTATTTTGTATGATTACACAAGGGTGTGTGTGCTTACTTTAAAGTGCCTATAGAATGTCAAACCACATTTACCTTGTTATTGTTGAATTTAGGTAGCTTACGGTATCCAATGGACCATAGCAAAACTTCAAATTTCAAGCTAGAAATGGCTGGGCTGAAAAAGGCCAATCTGAAACGAGGTGGCTCTTGACGTCGGCAGCACTAAGATACACCTCCTATATTTGCATGGTCAAATCAAAGATTGTTTGGAAACGTCTCTGGTCCAATCCCCTGTTGCTTCATGAATTTGCCAGGGGAGGCGGGAATTACGAATATTTTCATTCTAAGCCTTTTGAATGAGCCTGTAAACAACACGCTAGCAGTGCTCCTGGGTCACTTTCAGCCGCGCAAATTTGCATACGCTATTATTGAGGCACAGAGAACAATTTATGATGGTCAAAAAGTGTGTTCTATGGGCGCTTTAATCTTAAACGTTGGAACTGAATTTTGTAGCAGCACCACGGAAATTGTGTGTGTGTGTGTGTGTGTGCTTTTGAGTGGGGTTATCTCTGCTTCGGGATATGCTGTGTGTTATGATTAGCTGTGGGGGCATACATGCTCTTCTCTAAGGCACTCCTCCTCTCCTCCTCGCTGTCCACAGTGGCAGATGAGTGGCTGGAGGCGTCGTCCATCAGCAGGGAGCCGTTGTCCTCGGACCGCAGGGTGCTGGATTGGGTGATCTGGGGGAAAGGCATGCGCACACACACATCATGTTATGAAATGCAGCCTCGGAGGGGGGAAAAAAAGGGCTAGAGAGGGAATGGGAAAAAAAGCTAGAGAGGGAATGGGTGAGAGAAATGAGATGGGGTAATTGTGCAGGTTGCCAGGGTGATTGCAACCGAGCAACCAGATGGCACTGACTGTGTGAGAGCGACAGCACAGACCTGGCCGCTGCAGAGGGCATCATGGAGAAGAGAATTACATGTGTGGAGATGTAATGGACATGAACACACACACACACCAAAGAACACAGTGTACATGCACACACCCATGTGCACACACACACACACACACACACATTCAAAAATATTCATAAATACACACATACTCACCCCATGCATGCATGCATGCATGCAAACACACACACACACACACACACAAGTGTTGTACACAGGCACGTGGTGTTGACCTGTCCTCTCCTGCGGCTATGTCTGCACAGTACTAACACAGCAGGCTTGCTCTATGAACACTGATACGGCTACTAAAAACAAAGGTGTACCCAAACAGACTGGTTCCTTATTTGACTTGCATAGGAATGAAGTTGGCCCGATCCTCCAAAATAAACTGGCCCCTATGCTAACAGTTTATACTTTCCCAAGTCATCTTTGGCATAATTGGACTGGACGAGCAGAACGCTTATATAACCAGAGAGAGGGGCTAGGGTGTCCATTGCACCTTCTCCTGAAATCCCAGCTAAAACAAACGCCCAGGCATCAGACAGTGCGAGCCGGGAGGCTTCTGCGGATGGGAGGAGTTCATCCGGTGCAAAGGGACAACACGGCGCTGTGTCCTCCTGTTCAATGGTGAGCTCTGGGTCCATTCATGCCTGACAGCTCACACATCCACCCATGTTTAATCAACAAACACCATCTCCAGCTCAGATGCACTCACTTAGCCTGCCTCTGTCACCAAGCAAGAAAAGAGTCACTTCACACACACACACACACACACACAAACACACACACACGTATGGTACCATGTACAAACACACATTATTCACATATATACATGCACCCACACACACAGACCCATTTGAGAACTGCAAAGAGATCTCACTTCAGCTAAGGCACCAGAGGAACTCCCTGTCTCTATTGCATATCATCAACAGCAAAATATCATCTTCTGTAAGCCTGAGGCATTTAACCACATGGACACACACACACAAAGAGCAGCACTTCCACCAGAGCAACCTGCAGCGGCGCTGAGTCTGGGTGCAGCGGAGCAACAAAAGTGGTGTTTACCAAACAGTGTTCTCTAAGGCCAGTGCCCCCCCATCTCTCCCAGTAGTTAATGTGCTGCAGCACGTGATGAATGACAGGTGACACCACCCTGGCCTCTCGGTGGATGAGCCTTCTACTGGAGCCGCCGGTGGAAACCAGCGAGCGTGCCGTGGCACAGGGTTGTGCTGAGACACGGCTTTTTACTTGCTTTCCAAGGCAGCCCAACTCTGAGCACGCCAACAGCAATGCACATGAGATAGAACCACACCAACACATTCCACTGTCACCATGGGCTTGAAATCCTCCAGAAACAAAACACCTACTACACATTTACGTCAACTCAGGCACGTTGCCCTGGTGACTGTGTTGATGGATCACCCCTCTCCCACTCAATTTATATACCAATTCATCCATCCGTCCATCCGTCCATCCATCAATCCATCAATCCATCCATCCATCCACTCTCTTTCTGTTGCTCCAGGCTCCCTCTGTTTGTTCATCATTAGTTCATCACTCTCAGCTCCCCGCACTGTCCCAAGCATTGGTCCCTGAGCAAACACAACCATACTGGCACACAAACATGCATCCATTCAAACACAGAGACGCTAACTCACACACACACACACACACACACACACACACAAACACACTTACATGTCAGCATACACTCAGAGCTCTTTATACTCATGCAACACATGGAAATATACACACACTCACTCGCACACTCACACACAAACACACACAGAGACACTCAAACACACACTTAAGCATAAACAACGAAATGGTGTACTCATGCAACATATGATAAAATACACATATTCAAACACACACAAACACACATGGAAATATACATCACACACACACACTCATACACACCGAAACACTCGTGCTTCACATGCATATGTGCTGAAATGAGTATGTATGTGTATGTCTTTGTGTGTGTGTGTGTGTGAGAGTGTGTGTATGCTGACAACCATGTATTTTTGGAGATGTTTGGGTGGCAGTCTTGTGTGTTTGTGTTGAGTAATTTAGTTGCTTTGTGTGCGTCTGGAGCTTAGCTCCTCTACTCCAGCTCCCCTGGCCTAACTCAGAGCTCCCCAGCTGGGCTGACAGGTCTCCCTCGCAAGCCTAATCACTTCCATATGTGCCGGGGACAGCACCCACATGAAAAGATCCTACTCCTCTGCACTTCTCTCCATTTTGCACTTGCACTGTTTTCCTACCTAGGAGCCTTGTTTAATTGGCAGGAGTTTTAATAAAACCCCAGATCCGGCTTGTTACTCTTGCAGGAAATGATGCTAAAGTTAGGTAGCTTGTAGCAGTGGCAGCCACCAGCTCTGTATTTTCCTTCCTTTTTCCCCTCCCTTCTCTATCTTACTTTCTCTCTCTCTCTCTCTCTCTCTCTCTCTCTCTCTCTCACTTGTTGAAAATCTGGGTCTAAATCTTCAGACACATTCCCTTGTGGCTGCGGAACTGTGCTATTGCAGAGGCATTATGCGAAGACCCTCTATTTGCTCAGCAACTTGCTCTCTCCTCTCCCCACTGGACCCGACTAGGGTCCTCCATGTGGAGGGCTTACATATTAATCCAGGAATTTTCCATTCACCAATCAACAATAAACACCCGACTCCTGCATTCCTGCCTGCCTGCCTGCCTCCGCTGCGCTGTGCTGAGCTGTGCTGTGCTGAGCTGTGCTGAATGGCTGTTGGGAGCAGACGTGAGTGGATCGGCTCTGGACGAGAGGAGAGGGGAGCGGAGGAACGACGTGGCCCATGAGGAGTAGAGCTGAGACACTCAGACCAGAGGGAGGAGGAGAAGACAGGGGCAGGGCGGAGAGGAGAGGAAAGGAGAGAAGAGGAGGAGGGGAGGGGAGGGGAGGCATGGAGAGGGGGTCAGGCTACAGGCTGCACAGAGAGCAGTGCTGTTTATTTTCTGTGATTTCCAGAGATAACAGAGAAATATGTATGAGGGCACGACCCCCGCATGGCTGACCTGAATTCTCTAATCCCCCCCTCACAAACCCCTCCTCCCTCTCTTCACTCTCTTTCTCTCTGGGTTTAACTCACCCCTCCTACTCCCCTCCTTCCTCTGTCCTTTCCTCTCCATTCTTTCTCTTTTCTAACCCCCTCACTCTATTTCTCAATTTCCCATCACCTCTCATCTCCTCCCTGTTGCTCCTCTTCTCTCCCTTCTTCACTGGAGGCCAGACACACACACACACACACACGCACGTTGATTGATTCAAACCTCAGAGCCATTGTGGTCACAAGGACTTGCCTAGAAAGCCTCATCTTACAAACGTGACGCAGCTTTGGGCCGGAGGTGGTGCTTGCCTTGAACGGTGTCAAGCCGCCAGAGTGCGTTTGGGCTTGCTGTTCTCCCGATTACCAAGCCCAGAGCAGAAGAGCTAGAAGCGACCCAAAAACAGCCTTGTCTGTTGTTCAGACAAACACTCACTAAGCGAGGCGGCTGTCGCTAAGGAGACAGCTAATGAGGTAGACAAATAAACAAGCAAGCGCCATCAGCAGAACCCCTAACAATGCACATACACAGGCACTCTAACCACACATGATGTACAAATTCATATATCCAAACACAGAAACTCACTAGCAACCTTTCAGTGCATGAGCGCATTTGGATTTGTGTAAATTAGCACACAGCCAGGGGGAGCAATGATTTACAAACAGCTCATCCACACACAAACATGTGCATATCAAAGACCCCCTTCCTGGAGAGCATCCAATTAGCCTGCGCTAACGCTCAGAGCTACAATAGCTCCATCCGAACCATCTCGGGTGTTTTGTTTCCACAAAGGCTTTGAAACCTAAGATGGTGGTTGCAAATGTGAGTCATCGATCTGTCTGTCCAGACTCCGGTGCTGGTAAAGTAGACCACTTCTTTTAGCGTTCTTTCAGTGTTGCTTCCTCCACAGGAATGCGGATGAGGCCAAAAGGCCTGGATGCGACTACACAGTGTGCCGGAGTAATGGTAAGAACAGTTGCACACGCATTCTTTTTGGGCTGTTTGCTGTTTTGATTGGTTTACACTGGCACGTATGTGTACACATGTGTTTCTGTGTGAACGGATGCGTGTGTGTGTGTCAGTTTGTGCTTGGCTGTGCCTGCACCACTGACAGGCAATGAGATGGAACAGTGCTCAGGTGAAACACTAGTTCTTTGTCGAACTTGTGTGTCACTATGTGCGTGTGTGTGTATATATATGTTTACAGTGAGAGCAGATGAGTGCTTAGGCACATGTGTGTGAACTGTGAACCCCAGGCGTGTGTGTGTGTATGTATGTGTGTGTGTGTGTGTGTGTGTGTGTGTGTGCTCTTTGCACCAGCAGGTCTTTGTCAAAAAGCCCGGCAACAAATAGCCCAGTCTCATAATGTCCCATCTGGTCCTATTTACACAACACACACATACACTTACACACAAACACACGTACAAACACACACTCACACATGTGTATACACATACATACACACGCACGAATAAACAAACAACTCCAGGGCAGATTGATGGGCAGTCCAATTCACACCTCCCTCAACTCAGCTCAACCCAACCCCTGCCCTGGGTCTGGTGCTCACAGCAGGCCTTGGTCGTGTCATGTGCTGCTGACATAAATCAGTCCTGCAAGGCCCAGAGGAGCCAGAGGGGGCTTAATGGTCCTTCTTCAGAGGGTGGGGTGGGTGGATGTTGGTTGCGGGAGACTGACCTGCGTGAAGCCCATGGATGTTGAGCCATGTAGGGAGTCCGACTGGTAGCTGTGGGACTGCAGGACACCGGGCATGCAGTCTTCAGGGCTGGCCAGCCGGTCCCTCCACTCCTACACACACACACACACAGAATATTGGTCACAAAAAGTGCATTCAATTAGATAAACAGACAGTAGGACATGTCAACGCTTACACACTCATGTTCTTGCAAGTACACAAACCCACACACACACACACACAGGTCAGTCCCCTTACACACATATTGGATTCCAGAGCCTGTAAGAGTGCTTTAATATGGCCCCAGTCATGTTCCCACACTATTAGATACATTCTTGCCTAGAGGCACCTAGAGTGCGTGAACCCACTGAGTGGCTCCACGGCTCCACTGAAACTGGCCCCACCAGATGAGCATAATTCATCTGCTCCAGCACCATTCATCAGAAGTAAGTGCAGCGACTAGCAGTGTGTCTGTGTGTGGTGTGTGTGTGTGTGTTTGTGTGTTTGTGTGTGTGTGTGTGTGTTTGTGTGTGTGTGTGTGTGTGTATGTGTGTGTGTTTGTGTGTTTGGGTCTATGTGTGTGTGTGTGTGTGTGTGTGTGTGTGTGTGTGTGCGCAGTCCTAACTTGAGGTGTTGTGCAACCTCATGCCCTCAAGGCCCTTTCAGTGGGATGCATTTGCCCAGGCCAGGCAGTTAATCCCCACTGCACATTGCTGAGTGCATCTGTAAGCTCCAGTAATGTGTGTGTGTGTGTGTGTGTGTGTGTGTGTTTGTGTGTGTGTGTGTATGTGTGTGTATGAAGCTAAGTGTGCAAAGCAACATGCATGTGTACAGTGTGCCTGATGTATTTCACTACACGTGTAAATGAGGGTATATGTTTGTTTATGTATGCGGTTAGACAGCACAAGGGTATGAGTGTATGAAAGTGTGTGTGTGTGTGCATGTGTGCTTCCAGCCCTCACCAGCTCTCTGTCTTTGTCCGTCAGGATGGTGAGCTGTTCGTCGGTGTCTGCCCCGCCGTAGCCCCGCTGCTCCAGGCAGTGTCTGGAGAACATGCTGCCCGGAGGCGTGGGCAGAGGCTGCTGCTGCTGCAGCTGCTGTGGCTGCTGGAGGTGTGGGGGCACCTGGGGCCTGCTGCCCCCCTCCGGCTGGCGGACCTGCCGCTCTCCTCCCTTAGCGCCTCCGCCTCCGCTGCCTCCTCCTCCTCCTCCACCAGCGCTGCTGGATCCGCTGCCTCCCACGGCCCCAGCGCTCAGCTTGCGCACCGGGTTGGTGAGCCACTTCTTCAGGGTGCTGACCGAGCGCCTCGTGCTGGGAGAGTTGGGAGCTGAGGTGGCGCACGCCGCCCCGGGGGGAAGGGATGCCACCGAGGTGGAGATACTGCCTTCGCTGCCCGCCGCCGAGTATGAGTCTGGAGAGAGAGAGAGAGAGAGAGATGAGAGAGATGTTGATTAACTAAGTAACCCCTTTAGTTAATCATCATTTAGATAAACTTAACTACAGAAACACAATATTAAAAATCCACCAACCACATAAACAAATGATCAGGTTAAAAAAGCAAAAAAGCCATATCGTGAATAAACAGACCTAAGTCTGTGTGAAAATGTGACGCATAAACACAATTTGTGTTTCCAAAGCTTAGGAATACGTGGGTTAGAGTTATAGAACTGAAAGCTGAATACTGAATATGTGTCACTTCAACACAGTGTGAGATAATCATGAAATAACTTTTTTTTATAACTGAATAGTCCTGAGTAGGTCACTGACTAAGACAGAAAAATCAAAAAAGAGGGGAAGGAAGAGAGAGAGAGGGAGAGTAAGAGAGAGAGAGAGAGAGAGAGAGAGAGAGAGAGAGAGAGAGAGAGAGAGAGAGAGAGAGAGAGAGAGAGAAAGATTTTCACTTACACTAAAAAAATGGCAACAGTGTGGCAACATGTTGCACTGAGAGGCATTAGATATAGCAAGTGGATGATGATAAAAAAAGATGCTAAAAAGAGAAAGAGGGATGGAGAGATTGAACTTTCCATAAACACCCAATCAGAATGTGGAGCCGTGACAGAGCAACAAACAAAAGATTACAGATTAGACAGGAGGGAGGATGAGTGGGAGTGAGAGAAATAGAGAGAGAGAAAGGGGGGGGGGAGAGAGAGAAAGAGAGAGAGAGAGAGAGAGAGAGGGGGGGAAAGGGAGATGCAGAACAGAGAGTAAGAGCTGGGGATTAAGCCTGCAGTTCCCATCTCAGGGGACAAGACCTGGAGTAGAACACAAAAATCATGACTCTCTGCAGACACACACACACACACACACACACACACACATACACAGGCACGTACACACACACACACACACACACACACACACACACACACACAGTACATAGCTGCCACCACCCCTACAGCTGTGATATACAGTACTCTTCCCAAAATACTGGCTGAGAGCTCAGCCTGGACGGGTCAGTGGTCAGCCATGTTTTCCCCTCTCCCTCACATCGCCAGAGCCCTTCCCTTCTCCTTTCTTTCACTTTCTCTTTTTTTTCTCTCTTTCTCTCTCTTACTCTTTCTTTCTCTCCCAGGCCGTCACAGCCGGCTCTGGCGCCCAGCAAGGGGGCCGCATGCGCCTTGGGACAGCAGAGGGCCCCCACTGATCACACGGTGGGCGACTGCAGCAGTGCATTCAGACACACTCGGAGACACTCGGCGCTTCAACACTGTGCCATCGTGTGACCCCCAGAGGACTAAAAATAGCCCTATACGCCCCCACCCCCCCCTGAGCGCAGCTGTCTGTATGTGACTGCGTGCATGTCTGTGCTTGTGTTTGTGTTCTGTGTGTGTGTGTGTGTGTGTGTGTGTGTGAGCATGTACATGGGGCGTGATGTCTCATAGACCCTGGGAGAAAAGAGGGGGTGGTGTGCGTGCATGTCCATAAGTGTGCACATTTGTGTGTGTGTGTGTGTGTGTGTGTGTGTGTGTGTGAGTGTGTGTGAGAGAGAGAGCGAAAGAGGGAATGAGAGATGTGTGTGTGTGTGTGTGTGTGTGTGAGTGTGTGTGAGAGAGAGAGCGAAAGAGAGAATGGGGGAATGGGTGGAGGGTGATACATGAACAGGAAGCACACTTTAATCCTTACTGAGAGGAAGGTCATTCTTGTTTTTCTCTTCGAGTGTATGTTGTCTTTCGTTCTGCCTCCTCCCTCCCTCTCCCGTGTACTTCTCCTCCTCCTAGTGAACCCCCCACCTCCAGCCCCCACCCCCACCCCCTCCTTCCTGCTACTGTCTTGTTTTATCAGTCCGCTTTTGGGGACAGGAGTTCAATTGCTCGGCTCACAAACTTCCCCATCCGTCCTCTGGACACCCCCCTCTGATTCCACCCAGTCAGCAGAGCTCCGCTGATACACACTCTCTTCTCTCTCCCTTTGTCTTTCTCTCCTTTTTACTCTATCGCTACTTCTATAATCTTCTCTTCTAATCTCGGTCTTGTTTTCTACTTTCTCTTCCTCACTCTTGTTCCCTCTATTTGTCTCTCACTCTTTTCATTCGCTCCCCACCTTGCCCCCCCCCCCCCCCCTCTCTCTCTCTCTCTCTCTCTCCCCCTCTAGTCAGCAGGACAGCACTCCTGAGTCTGGTGCCAAAGCTCTTTAGTATTATCTGGCGTCTGCACAGCCATGACACGACCCTGCCGTCCATCGCAATAAAAACATCCCCATAAAACACAGGCATCGGCAAAAAAAAAAAAAAAAAAACTGAGCGAGCGTCTGCAAGCACTAATTGCTGAAATCCATCATGGCCGCCGCCAGTGGAGACCTTACTGCAGACCTCAGGCCCCGCGTGACTCTCCCAAACACCATGATGTCGGACAGATGAGAACATTTGACAGAGCCCTTCAATAAATCTGAGCTAGAGAGCACAGCCAGAAAAAACTATATCTCCTGGACATCGGTCGGGCCTGATAGTGTTATGGATAGCATTAAGTTACCATGATCAAAGACATTTTGTTTACAGGGGGTTCGTTTTATTTATCTCTCAGAAGCGGTTTCCAGCACTTTCTTGGCCCCTTGGAGACTCCAGTGAGATTGTTGCCAGCCACTGTGGACTGGACTCTGGACTGGACTGTTCCACAGAGCATCAAAGAGCTGCATGACTGTACTTGTTATTGTTTGGGCGTACTGAACCCTCTGTGACATCCAGCACTCCCATCTCAAATGTGTTAGACCTGTCCAAGGCGTGAGTCAGTTTCACTAGACAAGATGTCAGTCGTGCTTCACCTTGCAAGACCTGGCTCTCAGCTCTCTGCTGGCCATTGGCCTGCTCCTCTCCTGGATGTGTGATGGAGACAGCAGGTCACTGCTTCCCGAGGTCCAGTTAGGCCAAAGGGAAAATGTTCTTCCTCCCCAGTGCGTTTCAATTCAGGCCTGAGACTAAGCTAGCGCAATAAATCACCAACTCCGGAGCTGCTTTTGTCGTTTGCACCAAAAATGGAAGTTTATCTAAAATCGGGGCCTTGGCCGTGACCTTAAGCCCCGGGACAATGAGGCATTGTGTTGAGCATCCTCCAGGAATCTAAAGACCCTGTTCCCATCCAAAAGTAGACGGACAGATACAGTAGATGTTTGGGTAAATAGAAGTAAGTGGTGAGCTCAGTGGGCCCAGCCTCCAGCATCAGTGTCAGACGCAAGGGTGGCCATGGCAGGGATGTGTGGGTAAAATGAAGTCATTGGAGTGGGGGGGTCCAGTCTCAGGCATTGGGTTAGCTTGAGAGAAGCACCCAGGGGCCACGCCTCAGTGCCAGCTATGACATCATGGGCTTTGATTTAGTAGAAAGTACCAAAAAGAGCATACACATACGTACATACGTACACACACACACACACACACAGACACACACAGACAAAGCGTAGACAACCAAATCTTTAGACCACACAGTCTTTTAGCAATGGAATTGAGAGTGAAGCAGCAAAGAAATATTTATGTTTGTGTGTGTATGTGTGTGTGTTTCTATGTGTATGTGTGTGTGTGTGTGTGTGTGTGTGTGTGTGTGTGTGTGTGTGT
>JAGFZM010001194.1:118939-131310 GCA_017657215.1 Limnothrissa miodon
GTGAAATACGTGGCTGTGAACACAGAGAACAAACACACACAGACATGAGAGCATTCATATGGTACCAATATGAAAGCAGAATGTCCTACACACTCAAGCGAACACACACACACACCAAACACACACACACATAAACTGGCACAAAAGCTCTTGTTCTGAGAGCGCACTGATCTCACTCAACAATCACAAACTCCAACTAATAACATCCTCTCATTCTGTTCCAATTCTTAACTTGTTCTCTGTTCCTCTCTCACACAAACACATTCACACAACAAACACACACACACACACACACACACACACACAGCTGTTTGGCAGCATGGCATGCTGATTGCTGGAGGTGGTGGGGATTAATGCTGGCTCCCTGAGATGTAAAGTACCATTTGTGTATGTGTGTGTGTTTGTATATATATGTGTGTGTGTGTGTGTGTGTGTGTGTGTGTGTGTGTGTACCTGTCTGCTCCTCCAATCCCAGCAGGCCGCTGGCCACTTATTGACTGACACTTCCATTCGCTCCGCTGGGTTCAGGAGCCTCTCTTTCATCACACTCATGTCTCTGACACCCTCCCCAAACACACACACACACACAAACACACACAGACATACACACAACACACAGAGACATACACACATGCGCAAGCACTCATACACATGCTTCAGAGAGCTTCACAATCACTGAACTATCAGAAGAATGTCTCAGGGGAGAGAGACATGGAGAGACAGAGAGAGAGAGAGAGAGAGAGAGAGAGAGAGAAGGAGAGGCGAGGAAGATGAAGGGAGAGGAGTGGTGGGTGGGGAGATGAGATGAGGAGGTTGACAGTGCCTGCCATTTCAGAGATAAGGCTTCCGCTCTTACAGTAAAATGGCAGCCCTGACAAGTCGGTGTGTTCCCACGACATACCACGAATTACCCCACCTCATCTCAGTGTGCCCTGAACTCTTTAAATACAGACAACCCATCAATGACACACACACACACACACACACACACACACGGACTGAAGCAGATGAAGCGGTGATGAAAACAGTGTGACGTTCCACACAGGAAAATCAGCGGCGAGCCACAGGCTGGACATGGGCCACGGACTTAGTGTTCTACAGACTAGGTCACGGATGGAAGGAGAAACCAACAGAAGAAGAGAGGAGAGAATGGGGGAGTGGAGAGAGGAGAGAAGGGGATGAGGGGATGCTGTAGAGGAGAGGAAAGGAAAGGAGAGGAGAGAATAGTGTGCCATAGTCAGCCAGGCCAGAACCACAGAAACCAGCCGCTGAAGATGCAGCTACTCTGCTTTCCTGACACCAAGAGCCCAGCTGGCACCACCATGGGAAACCACACACACACACACACACACACACACACACACACACACACACACAAAGAGTTACCCACACAGGCATGGACTGACGGTAAAGGATTAGCTGGGGCCTCAGGACAGTCTGGGCCTCTGCGGTGACTGTGGGTCCAGTGATGATGGTTAACAGAGAACTAAATTATACATCTCTTCTCCTTTCCTCTTCTCTCCTCTCCTCTTTTTCCGTCTATTCACTTTCCAGCAAAAAACACGCCAACTAAGATGTAATGTCATCTTGACAACAGCAACACATACGCAAACACATACACATAAGCAAACAGACCTTCTCATATGTCTGTAGATATTATGCAGTCAATCGCAAACACACACACTTTCACACACACACACACACACAAACACCTCTCCATATGTAATCCAGTGGAAAATTACATTATTACACCACCATAGAAACACATCAGGTCTTGTGCACTTACTTAAAGCACTTACAAAGCAACATTTGCACACATGCAGAAGCACATACAAAGACACACACACACACACACACACACACACAGAGAAGGTAGAACTCTGACCCCGGTAATTGTAATGCGTCACTGCAGCGAGAAATTATTGACTGGCTGCTAAGCGCTGACAGCAAGACTCCAGTAATAGGGCCAGAGCCACCCATTCATCTCCACTGTCCCTTTAAGTGCCTCCGCAGGAATACTGATCACACACACACACACACACACACACACACACCACCCTGTCAACACAGCATAGGTGTTTGTTAATGTGCCTGTCATGTTCGTCAATGGGCATGTCGTGTATGTGTGATGTGTGCCTGCATGTTTGTCAATGTGCATGTCGTGTGTGTGTGTCTCTGTGTGAGTGTGTGTCTGTATGTATGTGTGTGTGTGTGTGTGTGTGTGTGTGTGTGTGTTTGTGTCTGTGTGTGTGTGTGTGTGTGTGTTTGTGTCTGTGTGTGAGTGTGTGTTTGTGTGTGTGTGTGTGTGTGTGTGTGTAAGAGAGCGAGTGACTCTGCCATCCTGTGCTCCTGCTGAAGGGCTTTCCGTCCTGAGGATGGGCACTGGTGCCCAGATGGCAGCGGAGAAGCTCCTGTGGAGAGCGAGGGAGAAAGAGAGAGAGAGAGAGAGAGAAAGAGAAAGAGAGCACTGGCACAGAGACCTGTGGCAAAGGCAGCGAGAAAGAGTATTGTGAAACAAAGGAGGGGCAAGTGTGCGTGTGTGTGTGCATGTGTGTGTGTGTGTGTGTGTGTGTGCGTGTGTGTGCATGCAAACATGCGTGGGTGTGATCACGACTCCCAGGCCAAGGAGATCCCGTCGCCTCCCACAGCAGCACTCGGGGAGCCCAGAGGTGCCTACCTGTTTCACCCCTCTTCTCTCCCCTCCTCTCTCATCCCCCTCTTCTCTCCTCTCTTCTCATCTCTATTCTCTCTGAATAAAGCCAGGTGATGGTGGGAGCCTGGAGCGCCTGCAGCCTCGCTTCCAGCACTGAGGGAAAGTAAAAAGGGAAGCTAATTGCCAGTGGCAGCCTGCATGGATGCCTGTCTCCAGACCAGAGATTAGATCATCGCTGCTGCTCACCTCAGGAAGGGCTGGGGCTTAAGTACCTGTACTAGGATTGGGGCTGAGGTACAGGGGCTGAGGTACAGGGGCTGGGCATGAGGTTGGGGTTGGAGCTGAGGTACAGGGGCTGGAGCAAGAGCTGAGGTTGCCACAAGGCCTCTTTCAACAACACACAGCTCAATTCCAATTCCCTTCAGCTTAGTTCAGCTTCCCTCCTGTTCAGTTCCCTTCAATTCGTTCCAATTCAGTTTCCCTCAATTCAATTGGCCTTTTCTCAAATCTCCTCAATTCAATCAGAATTCATTCGCAACCCGTTCAGATCAGACCAGGCCAGCCAAACACCAACCCACCACAGTCACTTCACTTCACTTTAATTAGATGTACAGCAGCTTTGGCACTATACACTCAAACCACAGGGTAATCCCAGCAACAAAGACAGAGGCACAGACTAGACGGAACCAGTCTTAGATACTAACCAGTCTTAGTCAATATTTAATGCATACTGTAAGTAACCAGGATCACAGAGCTCTTATTTAAACCCTGTCTGTCTGTCTGTCTGTCCGTACAACAGCTGAAGTTATTTACCATTAAAATCTGACAACACAGGGAGGGAAGAAGCATGTCACTGATGGTAAGGCAGGAGGAGGCTGTCAGCGCACAACCTACACTCATCTAAAATCTATCCATTCTCTGACGGACTTCTGAGAGAAGAAGGAGAACCTCAGCCTCTCCTTCCCCGTCGCCAAGCTGCCTTTGATGGAGACTAATGACACTCTTTGTGAAGGCGCATTTGTTTGAGGAGAGGAGATGATCTCCTTACAGCTCCCATTCTCATTCCTTCCCATGTCTCCTGTGCTTCTCCTGGCTCCTATTGCCATAGCAACAATGCCTCAGGGTTTGGGGGGTGGGGGAAGTGAGATGGAGGGACATCCACACAAAAGATAAGCTGTCAAGTGTTTATACATACACATACGTATGTAGACAGAGGCACACACACACACACACACACACACACACACACACACACACACACAGACACACATGCACACTCACTCACGTGGTACAGAAAAAATATCAGCGGCACTAGTTGTCACCGAGATCAAAGAAGCCCGAGACACTGTTCATTTTTAATGCTGAACCGACTGGTAGGGGAATATGAGAACATGAATAAAATGGCTCTTATTCATAGCCCAAGTCGAAGGGCTCCGTCGCACCACTGAGAGACCAGAGAGGGAACAGCTGAGACATCTCCTAATCATTCAGAGGGGTTAGTGTGTGTGTGTGTGTGTGTGTGTGGAGGTGGGGGGAGGGGTGGGGTGGGTGTTAGTCAGTGACCAAAGACTCTCTGTCCCTTTGAGTCACAATGTCTATCTTAAGCACAATGATATCACCATGCTTTTCACAACAAATGTGTTGCATAATAATGTAGCATTCCCAACCCCCCACTCCCTGGGCTGTCCTATTTTATAAGCGCTTTGGTGAAAGAGAGAGATGCATGACAGGAGCAAGAGAGAGGACAACAGTGAGGGAGAGAGAGAAAAAAAGAGAGAAAAAGACTGAAAAAAAGAAGGAGAAAAAAAGAGAGAAAGACAATGACAGGAAAAAAGAGAGAAAGGCAGAATGAAAGCCAGGTTTATTATGCTGTAGTCTGACTCAACACAGTTCTTGGATCAGTTGTGAGCGACAGATAGCTGACGGGGAAATGTGTCTGGTCTGTGCCTGGTCAGTGCTGGCTAGCCCACTCATGGAGATGTTTTAGCTACACGTCTGTGCATCACACACACACACACACACACACACACACACACACATTTTAATATTGGCCAAAAGCGATGAGCCAAAAATGTGCCTTGCCTTGGGAAGTCTTTTGGGGAGAGCACTCCACAACACTGAAAGCTATAAAGGCATAGCTCTTGTGAATTACTTCCAGTTTCAACTGGCATTCAGCAGCCACACTTGGTAAAAACCTGATATTTTAGGAAAGCTGGGTCATAGCAGGTTATGCTTCAAAGGGTATCTAGACAACACACACAGTCTTTAGGTGTTTTATGTTAAAGCAGTTGTTTCTTTACATTTGGGTGCTGTTTCTGTGTCATTTTGAAAGGCCTAGAAGAGCTTCTTTCAAAGATAAGATAGGATAGAGAAAAAGAGAGAAAAAGAGAGAGAGGAAGAGACAGAGAGACAGTTCAATCCCAACCAAAAATAAACAGACTCCAAGGAGACCTTTGGGTCTTATTTTGCTGCGTCAGGTATGTGGTAATCTCATTAGCCAAATTACAGCGCAGGGCTTCCAACTTAGAGAAAGAGGAGATGAGCTAAAGGAGGATCCAGAGGATGTGGAATTTGTGGAAAAGATGTTCCACCCCTACATCCTCCTCTCCAACGACCCCATCCACCCCCCTCCCCTCTGCTCGTTTTTTTTTCTAAACAAGGTATGGAATGCACTCCTGTGTTTAATAAGTTGTTCCCGCACTCTTTTTCCCCAGTTTCGTTTACAAACACAGCCCAGAGCTCCGAACCAGACAAACGAGGGGAGCGAGAGAATACTGCCGAATGGGAGAGAGAACTAGCAGCAGAGACAATGTGGGTTTGAAAGACAGAGCGCAGGAAGAAAGAAAGACGGAGAGGAAAAAAAGGGGGGATGAGGAAAAAAGAAAAAGAGCGGGAAAGGGGTTGAGAAGGAGAGGCAAAGGTGAATGGAGTCGAGGGGGTTATTACAACCAGCTGTGTCCAGAAGTTTAATATAGTCTCACTGAGAGAAGGAAAGACAGAGAGAGGGGGAAGGAAAGAGAGGAAGAAAGTGAAACAGCGAGATAGGGAGAGAGAGAGGGGGGGGGGGGGGAGAGAGAGATTTGCTTCTGGAATGATCTTAATGCTCTACTTCGTGTTCACATTCCACACAGGCAAATCATAGGACTTTCTGCCCAAAATGCATCCGGATCTATTTCTTCATCACACTGGGAGAGCTGTGTGTGCGTGTGTGTCTGAGTGTGTGTGTGCGCACTGGAGGGGTAGTGGTGGTGGTGAGGTCCATTTGTTGGGAAGAAGGAAAAGAGAGCAGCAATAGGCCAGAAGGAGGGAGAGAGGGAGGGAGGAAGAGAAGAGAAAGGGGGATGGGGTCTCCTGTTAAAAATATCTCCCACTTCTGGAAGGGGAGCACATTCGAGTAGCCTTATATACTTCCATTTTTTCAGGCTATTTTTTTTTCCAGCGGTGTCCATAACGCAGAAAGGAATGAGACCTTATAAGCTGATGACAACAGTTTGGACCGAGAGACAAAAGAGGGACAGAGAGGGATGAGAGGAGAGCAGGCGGGGGTGGGAGAGTGTGTGTGTGTGTGTGTGTGTGTAGGTGTTTGTGTCAGTGTGTGCCATTTCCAGCCAGCACGTCATGACTTCCCAAAAGTGAAGTGGCCCTGCACCCCCGCGCCTGGAAGGAGAGAGGACAGGAGAGGAGAGATTGTGGGGCACGCCACTGGCCCGTCTGGGGTGAGAACAGGGACGGTTCTGTGTCTGGGGAGCCTGGAGCAATGTTCTTTTACACTGAGTTAGACTGTGGCTGCAGAGAGTGGTTTGAAAACTAAAGGTGATTATTATTGCTCCAGTTATTGTCAAACAGAGCAAATACCCCTCTCTCTCTCTCTCTCTCTCTCTCTCTCTCTTTTGCTCTCCCTTTTTTTTCTCTCTCTCTCTCTCTAACTTGCGTTTTTACCCATTCTGCCCTGGCCAAAATTATTCACCTACCCCCCTTCTCTTTTTTGCTGTCTCTGGCCAGGCCCCAGTGCCAGTTGATTACATGGCTGAGTTGTACTGTTGGCCTGACTCGAGTTGGGCCCCAGGGCTCCAGAGCCGGTCGCAGCCCTCGGCCCCTCAACAGGAGGGCCCCTCAGCAGCAGCCTGGAAGAGGGAAGGATGTCCAGAGAACGACAGGAAGAGGGGGAGAGGAGGGAGAGACAGAGCAGCTGAAGACAGTCACAGGAATAACCCCCCCAGACGGATACTCACATCTGAGGTCACAGTGACAATTTCACAAAGGTGCATTTACGCCTTTAAGAAATCAGTTCCAGAACATTTTAGAAGATGAAAACAGGAACAAGGGTGAACTGGCAAAGAGAGGGGAGGAGGGAGAAATAGAAAGAGAGAGAGAGAGGGGGGGGGGGAAGGGGAGGGGGGGAAAGGGAAAAAAAGAGGGGGGGAGGGGGGGGGAGAGGGAGAAGGAGGGAGGGAGAGGGAGAGAGAGAGAGAGAGAGGGGCTATGCTGCATTTAGAATGATGTGTTGTGGCTCTAACTGGGCCATAATTGCCTTTTATCATGCTTCATAGGCATCACACCAGCTGGCTCCCTCGCTCGGAAACCAGCGTGCTGAGGAGAGGAAAGTTACAGGTGAAAACATAGGGGAAAGGGAAGGGAGTTCACAAGGAGAGAGAGAGAGAAAGAGGAAAGAGAGAGCAAAAGAGGTTAAATGAGAGAGAGGAAGAGAGAAAGAGAGGATATACAGACAGTCTAGCTATGAAAAGATAGGAGAGGAGGGGATGGAGAGCTCGCCAGGCCTCAGCACATCCACGGCAGCCAAAGAAAGCACGGCAGCGCTGAAAGAGAAAGTCAATATTCTTGGCTGAAGAAAGCAGATGATTTTTAAAAAAATTCTCTCTCTTTAAACAGGCAAGGCGAGAAAAGGAGAGGAGAGGAGAAGAGAGGAGAGGCGCTGAGCTGGGCTGGGCTGGGAGCGAGAGGAGAGCCAGCAGGCACAGCAATCTCTCATCCTCCCACGGCACAGCCCTTGCGGTGGCGGCGGTGGCAGCAGGAGCGCTCCACTGAGATTACCTGGGCATTTCTCAAACAGCGCATGGGCGAGTGCCAGCCACAGAGTCGCAACAGGGAAGTGCAGGGGGGCGTCTCACAGCATGGCACACTAACCCCACTTAGCCCTGCCATGGCTGAGGAGACCAGGACTACTGTGGGTGTTAAAGGGGGTCATATAAGCTCATTCAACCCAGACCCACGTTGGTCAAGTGCTGTCAAAATAAGAATGATGAAGATTTGTACAACACAAACTAAATTTACAAACTCTGTATCTATAAACTCTATAAACACGGCACAAGAGAACAATACTGTGGCTGAGTTTCCTTGCCCCTGTCAGTAAGCATTCACTGCCACTTTTACTATTCAGTAACAACAGGGTTGTGGTTTGGTCTGACTCCTGACCATTGGTAGGATTCATTCCAGTGTCAGGATTTAGTCGTTTCCAAATTAAGTCAACCAATTTTACAATGTTTATCTGATGTCCTAATGTCTTCTGGTGTCCTGCACATAACTATGTGTAATATGTACACGTAGTATTTAATACATACATGTAGTCAGCCCAAATGCTTTGCGCCTACTTTTGTAAGTGTGACTCATTCTGAGAAATAGCCTTCCAAGAAAAAGCATGTTGTTGGAGTGCTCTGGGTCATGGGGAAGTCTGACACACACACACACACACACGGCCGGAGTGTCAGTACTGGATTGACTAACGGCTCACATGTGAAAGGACAAGAGCTGAGGCACCGTTTAGAGGCCCGGTGTCATGCAAACCTCCTCTTTGTGTGTGTGTGTGTGTGTGTCTCTCTCTCTCTCTCTCTCTCTCTCTCGATATCACATACACAGCCAAATACAAATACACACAGATACACTCACATCCTCTCATTCTCTGGTTCTATCTGAGGGGATTTGGCTACAGCTTTATTGACATGTTTGACACCTCCGTGTTTGTCCCGACAGACAGCAGCCTTGCCTTGGAGCGCCCAGTCCTGGAGCCTGGCTCCTCAGCCCCAGAGCTTGTCTTGGGGGTAAGAAGTGTTTTTTCCTGAGGTAAAGCCCAACATCCTGTTTGCTGCGGTTGCCGGACAAAAAAAAAATACACCATGTCACAGAAAAAAGAGAGAGAGAGAGAAAAAAAATGAGAAAAACATGCAGTGTCCAGATGTCTGCGCAGTGTGGAGAACACTATCTTCCCGTCTCCTGCTTTCCCTCTATGGATCGGCCACACATCCTCTGTCTGCCGTGGAGGAGAGAGGGCTTTTATCGACAAATTGCACTCAAAATGGCAGCTCGGGGGGAGTGTGGGGAGGGGGTTGCAGACAGCGTGTGCGTGCTCTGGGACGCTGACGCTTGTGTATCCATTACTTCCTTGGCTTCACCATGTACGCTCAGGGCAAACACAATTTAACAGCCTTGGCTTACACGTGTGCACTCACACAGACGTGCACACACACACACAAACACACACACACACACACACAAAGTCCAGCGTGCATTTTCAAGGCCATTTAACAATCCATTGATTTGATTTAGACGCCTCAGATCACTAAACAGCTGCGCAAGTCTTCAGCCAGGGATGTAGCACACATGCTAATTGCTCTTTACTCTCTCAGCCTCGACAGACTCCACACAAGCAAGGCACTCAACGCAGACAATGGACCCTGCCCATTTCCCTGCTCTGCCCAATAAATGCTGCCCAGGATTGAGACCTGATTCAATGTGCCCATGGGTCGTAAACATATCACTAACACTGTGTGTGTGTGTGTGTGTGTGTGTGCCAGTTCCTGCTGACACTTTGGCTCTTTTAAATCTCCACCGCCAGCCTTTTGTTACTAATGGCCATAAACATGCAGCCATATAGAGAAAGTGCTTTCCTGCCTTATGCTTTACAGAAAGCCATTGTGGAGTGTGTCAAAACAAGGAGGTTGAGCAATTAGGCTAGAAAGCACCTGCCAGTTCAAAGACAGGCAGCACAACACTGAACACTGGTTCACTAGGATGTCAAAGGAAAAATACTATTCACGGATCAGGTGCGGAGATCTGCCGTTAAACAAGAGTGCAAGGGAGGGCATCTTACAGCACCAGATGGTTTCTGAATATGGTTCCAGCATTCTTCAAGATTTTAGAGGTCTTTTGACGTTTATGGGGCTTTTTGCGCGAGCATACACTGTGTTGTGCAAGCTGTGATTTGTTGACAGCAAGCAAACAACTCTCAGGCTGGAGAATGTGTGACATATAGTGGCCTCACACTGTTTTTCCTACAAACATCAAAATACTGTGTGTGCATCACACTGTGTGTCTCTCACACATACACTTTTCACGTCTTTCTGTGAGTGTGTGTGTGTGTGTGTGTGTGAATGAGATAAAAAAAAGAGACTGAGTAGAAGAGAAGCAACTCAGATCACTTTAAATACAGGATACATGTTTTCCCTATTTATTGGCAGCAGCAAGAGGAAAACAACCAACCACCAACACTTCATCCCAAACGTCTCTCGTGCGCTTCTCAGACACATGCTGGCATCTGCCACTTTGAAGAGCATGCTGACCGGGGCCATAAAGGTTTTCACATCACCTTAAAAAAGTGCTTAGAACAGAATAAGAGAAAGAGAGAACAAGAGAGAGAGAGAGAGAGAGAGAGAGAGAGAGAGAGAGGGGAAGGTGGGAGGGCGTCACATATGGGCTTATCCAGCCTCCATCTGCCCAGCACTCGCTCGGCTAATGTGATTTCTATTAGAGCAGGAGTGCTGAGCGCTAAAGCTCTGCATTAAAATGATATTTGCCCAGTTTCTAGCAGCACTGTTGGCTCATTGGCCAGTGGAACACATAAGCTGGTGGTGAGGCCCCCTCCCTCTCTCTCTCCCCCACCCTCTACCCCTCTCTCTCTATCTCTCTCTTTCTTAGTCTCTGAGAGAGATGGGTTAGGTAGGGACAGAAGTAGGAGGTGGAGAGGAAGAGTGTGAGGTGCTGCAAAGCTCTGAAGGTGTTTCCCCACAGAGAGAGAGAGAGTTGGAGAGAGAGGGAGAGAGAGGGAGTGAGAGAGAGGAAGAGGAGAAGCAGGTCTGGGTTGGGCCAGAGGAAACACATGCGTGGGAATGATAAAGGAGCTCCACATTGCCAGCTCCAGCAAGATTCCCTAATGATCCCCACACACACACACACACACACACACACACACGCACACACACAGAATAGGCAGACACACACATACACCCACAGTTTCTTCACACCGCCTCGTCCCCATGACAAACGTCCCTTCCATTCTATCTCTCCATAGCATAGCAAAGTCTGAGCTTGAGCTGCCAGCATCCGATTTAAATTCACTCCTGATTCTGATCTGTTACTCACGTCTTCACTCCTGATTCTGATCTGTTACTCACAGCTTCACTCCTGATTCTGATCTGTTACTCACAGCTTCACTCCTGATTCTGATCTGTTACTCACAGCTTCACTCCTGATTCTGATCTGTTACTCACGGCTTCACTCCTGATTCCGATCTAGCTTTTACGCAACACATGCAGCCAACAAGACAGGACCAAAACACCACTTCAACAGCTGCAAATGACATTGGGTTGAAATGGTGATGCACCATCACCCAATATTCTGACAACATGCATACACACACACACACACACTCACAACACAGGGCATGTCCCGCAAGCACTCAACACAAAGCTGCCGAGGCCCATATAGGCTTAGAATAGGCTAGTTGTGATTAGATGGGCTTGAGTGCAGGCCGGGTGAGAGTGGATGTGGAGTGGGTCAGAGGCTTCTCTAGGATGATAATACCAGTGTGCTTATGCACCCAGAGGAGCAGGGGAATATCCGTTACATAACATCACTGGATTAAACAGCAGGCATGTGAACTATGTGAGCGCCTGCCTGGGACACAGGGGAGTGCCCAGCAACAATGAGGAGGAGGAGGAGGAGGAGGAGGAGGAGAATGGAGGGTAGATTTTTGTTGTCACATTGGCAGAGCTGAGCTGAGATACGGACCCAAAATGGAGGCGGTGAACCAGAGGACCCCTGCAGGTCACAGTTGCATGATCATAACATGCTCTGAGAGGAAACTGGGTAATCAAGCCTTTAGCAGCACCACTGGAGTAAACTTCACCCGTTGCCCCCAAGACTATGTTGTTGTTACATTATTTTGTCCGGTAGCCTGACAAGACCCCTTAGCACAATCTAACATTGTGTGTGTGTGTTGATGTGCGTGCATGTGTGTGTGTTTTGCATACAATGTCAGCTTTTGATGCATTAGGGGAAGGGGTTAAGGCTGGCCAGTTGTGGTTGTTGTCTGGTGAGTGGTTCCTCTTATATCACTGGTTTTAGTCAAACCCACCATTGTTATGCTCTCATGCTTCCCCTGCTGCACTTAATTACTGTAACTTCCCCAACTAGCAAAAAACCCCTGTGAGCTAGAAAAAGGGAAAAGAGAGAGAGGGAGAAGGGAGAGAGTGTGTGTGTGTGTGTGTGTGTGTGTGTGTGTGTAAGAGAGAGAGAGAGAGAAGGAGGGGGTTGTGTTTTGTTTAAATCTCTCTGCTGGGGAGGGGTGGGGGTGGGGGGGGGGTCTTGTACCCACGTGCTACACATACTTATCCCATACAGACCTCCAGATGGGGGAACGCCACACCCCCAACACTGCGTGATATCCGCTACACACACATACACACACACACACACACACACACAC